>JANIHZ010000001.1:23588980-23609159 GCA_027478365.1 Erythroxylum rufum
ACTCTTCCAACCGATACCCTTACTTTGATTCAAACAATCTTTTTTGAATCCCTACCACATGCTATCAAATTCTATAATGATATAGATAAATGTGTTAAGACACTATTGGTCTAAGAATCACTTTGTTTGAAGGTCGGATGATGAAGTTACGGCCGAAAGAATCAAATATGTTTTTTTTCCCTCAATCATATTGAACCTGTTTTTGGAAAATTAGTATAACTTTCTCTATAAATATGGGACCGAGGTAATTATTGGATGGTTTGAAAGAGGACTTCTATATCTATGACTTTCATGTAGACACCAATGATAGATTCTATCATCTAAAGGGTCAAACTTGGACCAAACAATAAGGTAAGACGATCCCAGACAAAAGGTCAGACGATTTGGGACAAATGACATAACTTTCACTATAGATATCGGATCAAGGTCATTATTGGAAAGTTTGAAATAGGACTTATAGATCTAAAACTGTCAAGAAGACCTTGAAGATAGATTCTATTGGACCCTAAACTTTTCGTGGAAGATTAAAACTATTGAATAAGAAATTTTGGTGATTAGTCACGAGTTAAGAACCAATAAATGAAAGTTCTTGAACCAAGAATTTATAGACAAGATTAAGTAGAGAATGAAAAATGTGGATAGATTCATGATTTGATATGGTGTTTTTGGTGGATAAGAGATTTTTGAAATAGAAAGAATTAAGGTGAAAGTTATAAGTGGAATGAAAGCAAAAATGGAGTTGAATTTGTGTAGTAAATTGATGAAGAATACGTACATATATGTATGTTTTGTTTTGGTGTTTATGATTAGTCATGGATTATAGTTTTCTTTATAGAGGACATTGATTTGAAATAAATTTGAGAATGAAGAGTAAATGCAGTAGAAAAAAAGGCGATCTTCTTATGAGTTGTGTTAAGGAAATATTTTGAAATAAAATTGGTAGATGATCTGTAAAATGTTCACTGAGTATATTTCAGTCTTTTAGTCACAACGTTTTCTCTAGTTTTTCAAATGAGATGATTCTTAATTTGTATTAAACTAGAGATATATGGCTACATTTCTTATGAAGACATCAAATTTCAATTCTATCTCTAAGAGTCTTAAAATTTCATGAAGTTGAGAATGGGGTGCAGTACGTTGGGAGCTGAATGAAAAATTTGTGTTCTGACTTCGGGAGAAAATTTGGATTAATCTAGATAGATTTTGGCAAAGTTGCCTTCTTGAAAGTTGTAGATCTTTCTTTTATCTTTCCAACAGTATATATTATAAAATTTTTAGATATCTATGTCGAAAGTTATGATTTTTATATATGGAGATGCAAAAGTAAGATGAAAGCAAAGTAAGACGAAGCAAAGTAAGACAAAAGCAAAGTAAGACGAAAGCAAAGTAAGACGAAACAAAGTAAGACGAAGCAAAAGTAAGACGAAAGAAAAGTAAAATGAAGCAAAAGTAAAACGAAGCAAAAGTAAGATGAAAGAAAAGTAAGACGAAGGAAAGTAAGACGAAGCAAAGAAAGACGAAAGCAAAGTAAGACGAAGCAAAGTAAGACAAAAGCAAAGTAAGATGAAAGCAAAGTAGGACGAAAGCAAAGTAAGACGAAGGCAAAGTAAGACGAAGGCAAAGTAAGACGAGGCAAAGTAAGACGAAAGCAAAGTAAGAAGAAGCAAAGTAAGACGAAGCAAAAGTAAGACGAAGCAAAGTAAGACGAAAGCAAAGTAAGACGAAGCAAAGGTAAGATGAAGCAAAAGTAAGACGAAGGAAAGAAAGACGAAGCAAAAGTAAGACGATGCAGAAGTAAGATGATGCAAAAGTAAGACGATGAAAAAGTAAGAAAGAAGAAAACAAAGAAGATAGAATTGGTCTTTGAGGTTTTCATGAAAGTTGTAGATCTTGAAGTCCTCTTTCGAATTGTTTAAAGATGATCTTAGTCTGACATCTATAGCAAAAGTTGTGGAAATTGTACCAAGACAGGTTCGATATAAGTAAGGACAAAACCATATTTGATTCTTTGGCCATAACTTCTTCTCTAGACACCCAAATGACTTGATTCTTGAACCATTGGACTCGTAAGACATTGCTCTACATCTACAACAGAAATCATAGCCATCTGAAATGAATTGAGAAATATTGGGTGAAAAGGGAGGGACGGATATAATGAGTGTACTCTTAAGTAATATGAACTAGAGTTATTCTACTGAACATACTTTAGTATTTTGATGATATCTTAATCTGTAGAGCTCCAAATGAGATTATTTTGACTTGAGGTAAACTGGAGACATCAAGTTACAAAGTATCTGAAGAAAGAAAATTTTAAGTCAGTCCCTAAGACTTTTAAGTTCTGGATGAAAGATTGTGCATAATATATTGTTTTGGGACAAGAGCAGTCCAAAAATGTTCGCAGTATATCTTTGGAACCATTGAACCAAGTTGGATGATTTTGGTGGTATTAGAAGCATAAGACCATAGGGGAGATCCTTCTAGAAGAAAGTGTTATGTCATAATGTTTAAGGATATTTGTGGCAAGACACTTAAGTTTAAAAGAACATAAACTTATGAGGAAGGGTGAAATGGACTTTTAGACTTATTAAGGGCATAATTGGAAGAAATATTATCTTGCTTATAAATAAAGGAGAAAACGTGAATGAGAAGATTCTAGAGAAACAAAATGTGTGGATGAGAAGAGACTGTCATGAAGAGAGAGAAATATGAAGAGAAGAAGATAAAGAAAGAAGAGAAACAAGCTAGGGTTTTATTTTCCTTAGCCTTCAAGAGAGATTTTGAGGTTGTTCAAGAAAAGAAAAGGGTAGAGGAACCCTTCATTTGGTGAAGAATGAAGGGATCAAGAGAGACAAGAGGAACAACGAGAAAGAACCTTTAATACCTCAGGTTGTTTGCAAAGAAAAGAGACATTTTGAGCAAGTCAAGTCTTTAAGCAAGGAAATCAAGTTGTTTATAATAGAATCAATACGTCACTACTGTTTTCTTTGAATCAAAGAAGTTTTCTTATTTCAATTACATCATAAGTGTTGCATCTATTATTATGAATGATTTGAGAAATCTTTTTATGATTCGATATATGAACTTTTGACGAATTTCGAAATAAAGATATAAATGCATTGAACATTTTATGTTATGCCTTGAAAAATGTCATGGCATCTTGTATAAGTGATCAAGAGAAAGTATGAGCATTTGATAAAATGATTTTGAACATGCTTATGTGCTTCTGTTTGGGCGAGAGCGGAACCATTCTGTTCGTCACGTGCACGTTGACAAGAGCCTTGTCTCGGCTGCCCGCTTGTGGCATATATGAGCTTCGATTTGGACTCATTATGTTCATGGGGTAAACTTCGGTTTCTTCATTCTGTTTCATGGAACCCTCGAGCCATTTGTTATGCATTGCATCTGTGAAATTGTCAAATTGATACATTCATATTTTGTAAGTTTTGAATTTTGACTGCACAACAAGAATTTTGAAAAACAAGTATTTCATGATTCAATAAGATATTTTTCTATAACAGGAAAACTGTTTTCAAAATTTTTGCTTATCTTTTTATTATAAACAGTTCCCAAGAACTTTCAAGCTCACCCCCTTCTGTCTCATCCTCAGGTGATAGCTAAGAGATTTTGAAGTAATCAAGAGCCTACAAGACTTGCTTCATTTGCTAATTTGTAGTTCGTGTAACTTTTATAATTTAAGATTTCAAATTATGTTGTATTATGGCTTGAAATGTCATTATAGTTTTGTAAAACTTTTTGTTTAAAGATATTGAATGTGAATGATAAAATTTAGTTGTAAGTACCGTATTAAAGAGTATGATGAAGAAAGGATTTGAGTCTTATGAGCCGAAGTTGGCCTCCAAAAACGATGCCCAACATGAGTGATATCAGAAAAAGAGTTGAGTTCCAAAATCAAGATCCAACAATAAGTAACAACAAAACATGCAATAATTAAAATGAAAACAATGATTGTTAAACAACAGTTTAAGGCATTTAATGTAAAATAGATAGTCAATTACAAATCATTTATTTTAATAAGGACAATAATAAATTGAAGCAAGAAATATAAACTAATTCTCTAATATTTCTTTCCGCATATATTTTAAGTCCTGACAAGAAATAAGTGCTTCAACAACGACAGTAAGAGGCAAATTAGATCGGAGTGCATTAGATACAGGAAAAGGAAGAGAAAGCAATGGCATGTGCTCCCACTAGCAAAGACTGGGATGTGAAAAGGCTCAAGAGATGGTTAACGTTGAAGCAAAATCCAAAATACTGTTGCTTGTAAGATATGGTCAACCTAGTACACACATAGATCCACCATGAATAGTTTGTCATAACATAATCTAGCAGAACTGGGAGTACATTGTTACAGATCAAAAGATTATTCGGTAATTTATAAGACCTAAATTTGCAAGCATCAGTTCAATGGAAACGTTTCCAGTTTAATATCCATAATTTGTCCCATAAACAGAACTGTAGCCTCCAGTATGTCCTGTATTAGACGGGGGAGATGCATAGACAGAGCCATGAGCTGCATAAGGATTATAACCTTGGTCAGTGGACCCGCCAGTTTGCGATTGAGTTGGTGCGGCAGCATCAGCCATGAAGTTCTGCAAGATTAAGGATTAGCATAAGAAAAGAAGATGTACCAACTCCTAAAACTTGAGCATAACTATGTCACAAGCCAAGATTTTCAATACAACCAAGGAATATAGACTCATCAAAACACCTAATCAGTATTATTCTTGTACTCATAATTCAATAAGATACTCAAATGTGCTTCGACCAGCGCAGACAAATCAATAAAGATTACACTTATCAACCAGTAAAATTTAACGTTACATCTCCGTACAACCTGTATAGAGTTAGTTCATTCAAGCGCACTAGTACAGAACTAAGTGTCCACCCATCCATTTGCACACTAAAGAGTGTATCTGTCCTAATAAAAATAATCAATTCATCGTTCACACACAAGCTGTATTAAAAGAATACTAAAAATAAATAAATTCATAGACAAATTGTATTTCACTCACAAGCTGCTGTAAAAGCATACAGAGAGGTTTTTGCCACAGATTTTAGAAATTGGGGAATAAATTACCTGTATTAATTGCACAGCAGTTTGGACATGGGAAGCAGATCCGCTGATTTCAACCGTCATCTCCCCAGGAACGCCTCTAGTTTCTTGTATTGTAACAGTTGCACCACTGGCACGACGAATGTAACTTATATTTGCACCAGCTGTCCCTATAACAGCATCAGCATAAGACAAGGGAATTTGCATCTGCTGTGTAATCTGTAATGATCAAGAAATGAATCAAAATTTTTGTCAGCTCATAAGTGTAAGAAAACACGAGTTAGGCTACAATTAAATGTGAAGTCATCAGCATAATGATCATTATATATCATAGTTAGAATTCAGCAGCTAAAATATTAGTGACAGGAATCATGAGAAAATTGATAACCTCAAACAAAGAACAATGGCATAGCTATGACACTTTTCTCAACACTTCAAAATATGATTAAAAAAAAAATTCAGAGAGTAGAAGGCAACTGTATAACAGAATCTTAACATGTTCTAATTGAAAAGAAAAAAGTGAGAATGCATTTTAAGCCTTACAACGCACAATATCCTTAGACTCCTCTAATGGACTAACAATTCTTGAACAGAATTTGCGACTTATAAAAAATGTATCAACTCAAATACATAGTCCTGAAGATATTAGAGTGGAAGGAGAGAGAAAACAGGTAGATAAAATAAAATTAGAGAGAAAAATAACCTGTGTGATCATTGATGGAGGTGCTTGGGTGTTTGATGATCCATGTACGCCCATGGGTGCTTCTCTTCCATAGGCAGATATACCCTGATGAGGTTGCTTCTCCATCGGAGGAGGTAAGTCACTAGGAGGATAGTAGCTGTCCATTTGCCGAGATGGAGGCATATATTGAGCATTCGGCCCGAAACCAGGCCCACCAGCATTTGGAGGAAGTCCTTGAGGGGGACCCCATGATTGATGAGGTGGTGGCATATGGTCCATCTGATTGTTTGGCATTTGCATCTATTGAAAAACTATCAAATCAGAAGCATGTTGCCACTCACCGAATATGAAACTTATCAACTTAAGTGAGCAGCAGCTTACATGCATTTCAAATAAGGGAATTATGCTTCGATCAACCAAAAACCTCCTGAGATGAGATGCAATTAACTCCACTGCCTTATGCACACCAGTTGGCTCCCCTACTACTTCAACAACCCTATCATCTTGAAGTGCAAAAACTGGAAGATCCTCTGCAAGCATTTATTTCAACAGATAGAGTATAAGATCTAAAGGGAAACCAATCCATAAGGAAAAGTATTTAACTAATAGGACATGGAAATATGCAGAATGAACTTAAAAAAAAATGTCATTATCAGCCAATAAGATGATAAAGTATGAAGATAATGAAGCACAGCAAGGAGGGGATAGGACAAACGAGTTTATCATGAGGGCGACCATCGTGAAAGGAATATAAAAGACGCAAAGGAGAAGGGATACACTACTATGGTTTTTTATACCTTTGAAGCATGATAAAGTAAAACACAAAACATCACACCAGATTAGAAGCATACCATTGTTTGATTAGAAAATCAACCTCCTCTTAGGAAAACGAGGGGAAGAAAATAACAATTTACAAATTATAGTAGCCAATATCCTTTACATTGCACCCATAAATTCTTTCATGAAAGGTCAATTTGAGGTGAAGTGAACATCACAATGGATTAAAAAAAAACTATGTTCCTCTCGATTAAATTAAAAACCACTTTCATTAATGAGCGAAATGAGGTTGCAATAATTTACTACAAAAAAGATGATTAAATCCTAGAAAGCAGCACAAGATTTCCAATTTTCAGAGCATGCTTGCACTTCCACCCTTAAATGGTCATTCAAATAATTCATTGGTCTTATCTTTATCTTGCGGAACACAGATAGAGGAAAAACAGATGGCATGGCAACACCTGAAAAGTACTAGAGAGATATTAGTGGTGGCAGATTCAGCTGAGTATGACCAATGGTTGTCTAATTTTGAAGTAATACTCTAGAAGAAAATAGATGAAAATATCAAGAAAGTTTACGGAACCTGCTCCAAGGACTCTGACCATACAATTTGATGCTTCTTGAATAGATTTAACTGTCCCTCCCTGTTTTCCAATCAAACTTCCTGCTTGAGAGGCTGGAACTAGCAGCCTTGTTGAAGCTTTAGTAACTGTGCCTGCCAAAGCATGAGAAGAATCACCTTCGAGACCATCACTAATGCGTTTATGAACCCTCAGAAGGCCATCCATAGCTGGAGGAAGAGAAGAATCTGGCTCTTCTTTGGCAGATACCATTACCTACAGACAATAATGTAACTTCTTCAGAATCAAAGAAATTTTATGAAACAAATCAAACAGCACTTCTTAAAGAATTATCACAAAAGAAAAGAACTAAAAAATATTTAGAACACACATGAAATGCCATTTCTAAACAATCTATATTACAGTGGGTTAATTAATCAAGAATTTCACATATCTACCTTAGCATTTCTTAGAGGAGATAAGTCCCAATTGATTACATAAATGACATGACTTTACAATAAGATTCAATAAGATATACAAGATGCATGTGAGAAAGTAAGATGGATGACACTATGTCAAAAACCTTCCATCCACTCCCCCTCACATGACGAGTGACAACATATTCTTATATTCCCAAACTCACCAATAGATTCGATTCTTCAACTTGATCCTAAGACAAGGCCTTAGATTCTATAATGTTCAACATAAACATCTATTCATAAGAACAATTATCATAAGCTTCTGCTTCTTACTTAAAAGTATGCTCCTACAACCCGACATTTTCTACATATGCTATATTCACACAAGATTTATAGTCTTGCTAACAAACAAATATAATGTATACGTACTAAGAATATTGAGGTGGCTTATTTAAAAAGATTATTAATTCAGTTCTGCATTGTTTAGCATCTTGTACATATATTTTACAGCTTTATAATTCATTAAATATAATTTATACCATCACAGATGTGTGTTGCAAAAGTCTCATACTAAGCTCCATTATACCTACATTTTCTTCCTCTTTCTTCTATTAAGTAACCGAGTCAAAGCCAAAAAAATATAGATGCCTAACACACAGTAGAACAAGAACTTCCATTACGCAGTAATATTCCCAACAATTTAAGGCCTTCTATTTATAATGCTCTTGTTAACAAAACAAGATAAATGCACATTCTTTAAAAAGATTCTGTGGTTATTTAGAAGTTCATTAATTTTAAGTATTTTCACCGCTTAACATCATGAGACCATTCTCTGTAGCAACTCAGCTTAAACACTTCTGCATCCCTTAGGCGCTCATTACAGCAGTTTCCTTTACGCATTTTACAATCTGCAGCAAGAAATCAATCATCTAGGATCCGGAGTTACCAGAGAAAAGCAGAGCTTCCTGATACAGTTGTCCATACAAGGTGTCTGATTTTATTCAAATCAAACTTTCAGCACTTCATAATGCTCAGCAGAACCCTGCCACCGGATCTTTGGTTCTTCAAAATTGGGGGTTCTAATGATGATTGATTGTTGCTTTAAAATTTCTGGGCAGAACCTGCACAGATCATTTTTGTTATGGAAATAAAGGAATTTTGTATTTTTATGTGGATTTTTTCTCATGAGGTTTCTTTATTGTCTTCTTTCAATGCAGGCCAAGGATTTAGCGACCAATGTCGATTGCCATCTGGAATTACCGCTACCAGCCCGGTTTCTTGATAAACTCTTAATGGTCTCATTAGACAATTATAGTTACAAAGTTTCTCATTATTGTTGTTGCAGTAATATAAAATAAATACATGACTGACTGTTCTCGAGTATGATCAACGTCACACTTCCGAACATATTAATTCTGGTCATTAACTGAAGATTTCAAGGAACAGATCAACAATTGAACTGTCAAAATTTGTTTTTTTGTCATCCTATTGATAAAAGCATCTAGAGAGTTGTATGCATTAGTTTACTAGGTTTAAATTCACATTAGGAAGAAGTGCTATAAATTTCACTTGTTGATGTGTGAATATTACTATATCATGTTTTCCACTTTCTTGACAAGGGCTTGTTTTAATGTTTATTTTCCTTCCCAGTACGCATCCCAAGTCCTTAGATCAAATAGTTAAGAGGTACAAAACTGTGCCTCAATCTCATGGAAGGTAACATGTACATTAACCAAAATACATAGTTTCAACAACAATCAAACTCAAGCACCTAATAATGACAAGAGGTCCATGTTCACTTATAGACAGAATATATAATTATGCTGAAAAATCAAATATTTTGTATGCTGAAGATAAGAAGCATCCTTTTCCATGCACATACAAGAAGTAGAAGGATGAAACAAATACATTTCAAAAAAACACAACCATAGCATCAACCAAGTATATTCAACAAAGAATGCCCCCAAATTTAGCATGAGCAATCAAGCTGAATGTTTGAACCAAAAAAAACATGTATTAAAAGACTTACAGCTCTTTCGGTCGTTCCTGGAGGACCATCAAGAATCTTAATCCGAGCTCTAGTCTCCTCTACTATTTTTTTGATGAATTCTCCCTTGCGTCCAATTATACTACCTACTTTTTGAGCTGGAACAAGCATACGGAATACACTCTCCCCAGGCCATCCAGGCCACCTCTTTTCACCACCTCCTGTAACTGCACTCTGCTCTTTTCCCTGTTTTTCTTGATCCTGAAAGTTATCAGGCTCTTCATCAACAATACTGTCTTCATTTTGCTCCACATCATGTTCCTCAGGATGTTCTACAGCATTATCCACTACATGATTACCAGTCAATTCATCATCAACAACATGATCCAGGCCATGATCAGCCTCATGATGCATCCCGTGATCTATAGTGTGATCCACACCTGTCTCCACTTCATGATCTACGCCATGTTCTATTGAAAGGTCCACACCATGAACTGCAGTGTAATCAACATCATGCTCACCAACACTCTGATCTATCTCGGCCATAACTGCTTCCTGAACAGAAACAAAGCGAAGAACAGATGCAAAAATATTTCAATTAGTTCATTAGTAGCCATGTTAGAAATTGTTAGAAATTGTAATACCAATCAACATAGAACATTTTACAACGCAAACAATTCTAAAGAAATAAAATAAGGACCAAAACATACACAGAGGATGATCTGAAATAACATAAAGCAAAATTAAGTAAAACGTCCATCTTAGATGATAGGATTGTCATTTTAAGTGAGAAGGACTTGTTAGGGTGTAGCATATCACCCTTAAAAGGCTAGTGAAAATCCTACGGGAATACTAAGAGAAAACTATGAAGCCACCCAACTTGAAGTAATTGATTTAGGAATTAAATCCAAGACTGTTTATTCATCCAAAAATCAAGTCCTTGTTTAAGTAACAATTACACTACAAAGTACCGGTGAAGCTTGCAGTTGGTTACTGCTTACAGCCATTTTGGCGATGCGACTACACATCAACTAAGCTTATACAAGACTAAGGCTAAGGATTAACGGAAAATAACTCCATCAACGAAGACCAAATTAGAAGAACTAATCAATCCCTAACACCCCAACCTTCATTTACCCTAACTCAAACCAAACTGGAAGAACTAATCAATCCCCAACACCCCAACTTTCATGTACCCTAGCTCAAATCAAAACCCTTAAGATCCAAAAGAAAAAATCAGTACCCTAATTACGAAAAATCAATTAAACAGCTGAGCTTAAAAAACACACCCAACTTCAAAATCAATGAAGATAACAAACCATTTAACCAAAAACCCATTATAAAATCCAGCTTAAAAAGGAGATAATTCAACCCACACGAAACATTAAAAACATTAAACCGTAAAGAAAAAGTAGACAACAAACTAACAGAAACACGAACGCACCAACACCAGAGAAAAAAACAAACAAAAACTTCCAGCCCGTAAATCGAAGAAGGGGAATTCATCAAAGGGTAACACTTACGTGAGATTGGAAAGACGAGCAATAAACAAATATTTGAATTAGAGGCGGTAAAAGACGTCGGGTCGAGTAGAGTCGAGAAGGTCGATAGATAGAAAATTAGGTTTCCAGGGTTTATAGATGCAAATTGAGATTTTGTGATCGTGATGTGGTTTTGAATGCTTTGGATGTTTTCCGTCTTCGTGGTCCTCGTAAAAGCTCTGATCTACGTTATGGTCCCTTCTCTAAATGTTCTGGGCTTTTAGGGTTTGAATTGGAAATTGGGACTGTGGTGAATTTGGGCTTTATGATAACCGTGGCCCTAAGAAAAACTGAGAAATCAAAATAATAAAAAACAGATTTAATACATTGACCTTTTAACCCATATTTTTTATTGTAGAAATGAAATGAAATGATTATATTAATTAAACACTTTCTAGTATTTTCACTAACAATTGATTTATATTTAACCAAAATTTCAATATTATATTACTATTCAGATAAATGGTAGCATATAATAAATTAATTATAAATTTATTAAATCATTCCAATTTTACACGATACATTACAAGTTAAAGTGAGATTAACACTTCAATATCGGTAAATCTAATTGAAAATAATAATTAAACAAAACATATAACACTGGAAATTAAAACAATTAAAATGTAAAACCTCTAAAAAAAGTTTGAAAGTGTACTATTTTCCTATGATATTTGAAAAAGAAATCATTTCATGATAATTATGTATTTCATGATAATTCTGTATTTCAAAGTCATTGCATATATCAATAACCGGTCTCTTAATAAAAGAATATAATAATTGTTTATGTATTTTTCTCTCCATGACTTAGAATCATGATGCTACTCTAAACCAGATGCCAACAGAAGACTTAGAATCATGATGCTACTCTACAATCTGACTTAGAATCATGATGCTACTCTAAACCAGATGTTAGCACTCTTCCCAAATGGACACCCAGCTAACACGTATTATTAGCTTCAAGAGTGGCTTAAGAACAACCATTCCCCAGCTTTCAAACACAACTTAATACAGTGTTCTTACTCAAATAAACACTGCTCATTTATGGCTCTCTTGACTTACGCTCTGGAGTTCGACCAACAAAATTTCAGTGTTATCATTATGATGATATGCGTAGTAATCCTAGATAAGAATGGTCAAAGTACATACTTTACCCTCATAAACACAAAGAGATGTTAATAGTCCAAATCTTTCAGGAGTACAAGATGCCTAGCAAACTTGTGACACTTCTGAAGCATAAAGCCAAGTCTATTTCTTCATCTTTATCCTCAAATCATAGCCACCCAATTAAACACAATAATTTCGGATGGCTACATACCATTCCAAAAATAAGCTAAATTAGATCGAATATGTACAACTAGTCATGCTCGCTTGAATGAAAATCTGTAAAAGAACGAAAGTTCAACCTTATAACTTGTTCCGTTGAACCACCAACACAATTTACATCAAACAGAGCTTGTTCAGAAAATTCAATACACATGAAGAATCAAGACAATACGCAACAACAATTACATTTGCATCTACGAAACAAGTTTGCAAAACAAGAACTTACCAGAAAAACGTGATGCGTGGGTTGCTGGTGATGTAGATGTGCTGTTGGGAGAGACTCGTTGCTGTTGCGTGGACGTGGGAGAAGAGAGGCGATGGTGATGGTGGCTGCTGTTGGGAGAGTTGGAGGCTGCTGATGCGTGGCTGCTGGTGGGAGAGTTGGAGGCTGCTGATGCGTGGCTGCTGTTGGGAGAGTTGGAGGCTGCTGTTGGGAGAGAGGCGATGGTGATGGTGGCTGCTGATGCGTGGCTGCTGTTGGGAGAGTTGGAGGCTGCTGTTGGAAGAGAGGCGATGGTGATGGTGGCTGCTGTTGGGAGAGTTGGAGGCTGCTGTAGGGTTGGAGAAGTGGGTTTGGGATAAAAAATGGGAAGAGCCACACGTTTTGGGTTGAATTCACGTGGTTTGGGACGTGAATTCAATTTGTTAAGAAGGCTGGATTTCAACCCACGCATGATTTCAATTCATGCTCTTTTTTGAGTATCAAACGGATGAATTGAATTCAATCCCATGATTGAATTCAATTCAGAGCCTTCCAAACAGGCTGTAAGTCTCGTAAAATAAGTAATTGAAATTACATGAAATAAAATAAGATAAAGTAAAATTAACCAAAAGATCGATGTCGTTTAAAGGAGATCGAATCTCTGTTCTGTAAAATTTCATTTATGCATTAACATTGAATGGATTAATGGGACTTCACGGGCACAGGTGGCACTGGAAAAGTGGAGCAGCCACCCAACCCCAGTTTTAAGACACGACAACATTTTAACTGTTTTCTAAAATCTTTTCATTGTCAATAAAGTTCCGTCGATTAGCCTTTACAAAAAGGAAATCTAGAGAGTACAAAAACATGTATACATCATGACAAGGATAGAATATTTTCCGGAGACAACTGGTGACTTTGTCGTTTCCTGTTTTTTTAAAGGCAAATTAGGTGCCACTTGAAACATGAAGCTTATGGTCTAAATTAGGCTAAAGAGCAATTTAGCTCTCAATTATTGTACTAAAATGTGAGTTGAATCAGGACATTCAAAATAAACTTTAACATTTGCAAAATGTTAAAAACAACCTCCGACTTGACCAAAGAGTAATTTAACTCTCAATGTTTATACTAAAATTTGAGTTGAATCATAACATTTTGGAGCATTCAAAGTAAACTATAACATTTGTAAAATGTTCAAAATGAATCATAACACTTATAAAATGTTAAAAACAACTTCTGATTAGACAGAATACCTGATGGCCTCTGTCAGTTAAATGTTGACATGTCATTTTTTCTTACTAACGTGACATTTTTTAAAATTTTATTAAAGTGAGACCTATAGTGATGACGTGGATTTTCTTATTCAAAATAGAAGTGGGTCTTATGGGAGGTTAAATGATGTCTTTGAGAATCTGAAGTTAAATGCAAATGGTGCATTTGGGCATCTGCCCACTTCTATTTAAACGCTACATCTGGAGCTCTTCCCTTCCCTAATGCCCATCGTTTTGACCTAACATGCATCGTTTTGAAGCAACAAATGCAACGTTCTTCCTTCTCCCTCAATCTCTAATTTTCTTTCTGTTCTTCTTCAGAAAATTTCACTTAGATTAGTTTTAGTCCCACCAATTTATTTTTTAAACGATTTCAAACTTCCCTAAATCCCAAATTATTTCTCCCATACATCGTTTCTAACGTTAGAAGAAACTCACACGCTCTTTGGATTTCTGAGCAAGAAGTCAACAATTTATCGTGGTAGGTTCATTGTTGTCTGAATTTTATGTTTTTATATAAGTGGTCCCATAAATCTGCTTGTTTGTTTATGAATGTATGTTGTGGTCTCCTATGCTTGTTAAGGTGTTGCATGTATACTGTGGTCCTCAATGCGTAGATTTATTTGCGAAGATTGGATGTTAGCAGTGAATGTGTTGGTTTTCTCTACATTTAAAAAGATGATACTTTTTCGCCTCTCTTGAGCATTTCTAGTTATTTTTTTATTTTCTTTAGTCTCAGCCAGTACATGTAAATGTACACTTCAATGTTATGTACATATTATTTCAATGCAAACAATATCTCTTCAGGGAAGAAAATGTACTTCTCTATTTTTAAAGTTTTGAGAATTGGATGTAGACATTCCTATGCCAATTCATATCTCCTTCAATCCAATTATTAAATATTTAAATCAATTAATGAATAACAGATGCATAAGATACTGTTGCTATAAAGTAGATGGATTAGAAATGTAAAAAGTTGTTGATTTAATAAGTTAAAATAATTACTTTAGCTAGAATAGTTCAGTTACATGATAATCTATTAGTCCTTTTAATAGAGTTATTCTATTGATTGATATATTAAGGTGCTTCTGCTGATAATAATAATATGCACTAGAGAAATAGAAATTGAATCTATGAAAAAAAGAACTCCACCCAGATAATTACACATAAAAAATCTCAACTCATAACTACTAGCTCAATATTCATTGCATCAAGTAAACAACCATAAATAAAAGCATAACAATTGTTCAAAAAGAGATAATTTATGATTCCACTTTGACTGTTATGGCCTCTAAAACTTGGGCAACAATTACATGAAATAACAAGATTAACACAATCATGTTGACCTACTCTGAAATTAGTTTTGAGAGTTGGATGTAGACAAATAGTCCCTTTAGTGTTCCAATTTTTGCATTAAGAAATGGTTAGAATGCTTGATGGAATAATATCATGTTATGATGCATGATTATTAGTTCAAGTTTATTTATGATGCATGATTATTAGTTTAAGTTTATGGGGATTAATTTATCAATTTTGAAATCTTTAAGTGCTTATGTTATCCTCTAATTGTAAGTTGGCACTCTAAGCTTTCATAATTGTGCGTGTAGTATCCACTATAGTCTTGATAATATCATTTAAATCTACACTTTTTGGTGATCAAATTGCGTTTATATATTTGTTTGCAATCTCTAATGCATGAAATATTATAATTTTCATTTGTGGTCTAATTTATGATTTGGTCATTGTGGACACTTTTAGGAGGCAATTGAAAATGATACTACATGCACAATCTGTTGACAATTTTATTTCCCCTTTATTGTGAATAGGTGTATGATGCCCCAATTTGGAAGTATAAGGTTATTTTATGGTCGAAAGTTTGTTGCAAAGCCGGATTTGAAATATGTTGATGGAGAATCAAGTATTTTTGATAAAGTGGACCTTGCTTATGTTAGATATAGGCAAATATATGAGATGAGAAAGGAGTTAGGATATATTCAAGTGCATAAGGCCTATTCCAGGGTACCTGGTTTTGAATTTAGTAAGTCTTTAAGATTGATTGAATTAAATGAAAGTTGTCTAAGTCTCATTAATATGATGAAAATCTACCAAATGATTAATGTTTATGTAACTCATATATTAGACACCCCATCATTTGCACCTGAGATGTTGCCTATATTTGGAAGAGAGGATGGAGATAGCGAGGGCGAGGAGAGAAGTTGTGGAGCTAGCAAAAGAGTTAGTGAATGAGTTGGTTTAGGAGTTAACAAAGGAGTTAGTGAAGGAGCTAATGATGAGGTGGATGATCATGACCATTATAAGGGTTTTTATACAAGTTGAGATTTTCTATGACCACCAACCAATTGAAATTGAGTCAATTGATTTTGGTAGCTTTATTGATAGTGATGAATATCCAAGTAGAGAAGAGCTTGGTGAACCAGTGTGAACACCTAGTATTAGTATTAGGCATAATCCATCTAATGTGGGAGGAGTAGATTGGAGATTGGGGATAGAGTTTAGATCAACAAAAGAATTTCGAGATTTTATTGTGGATTATGCAGTGCATACAGGATATAACGTGAAGTTTAAAAAAAGTGAAAGTCATAGGATTAGAGTGAGATGCATCAAGGGATGCCCATATGAGTTGTATGTCATTTGTATTAAGAATGAATGGTGCTTTAAAGTGGCGACATACAATCCTAGGCATAGTTGTTTTACGACCAACAAATCTAAATTGGTTTTAGCTAAGTTCCTAACGAGAAATTTTAAGGAATAATATTTGAGAAGCCTAGTATCTCAACAACGAAGTTGGTTGAAGAATGCAAAACAAAAAAAAAACTCAATATATTTGTTAACTTAAGCATGTGTAGTGCTGCAAATATGAGATTGAGAAAAGAAAGGGCAAGTGATTATGTGAATGAATATGTCAAGCTACAAGGATATGTTTGTGAGATGAGGATTAGTAATCCTAGATCAACAATTGAGTTAAAGCTAAGTAGGAATGAAGAAACTAGTTTGTTATAGGTATGTAAATCATCGAAAACGATATTTATTTATTCATTTATTCACACATCTTTATCTCTTTGTGTTATTCAAAAAAATGTACATTTGCTTTAACGCCATGGAAAGAGGATGGAGGTATTTGAGGCCAATATTTGGTATTGATGGCTGCTTTTTGAAGACTAAATTATAAATTTAGCTATTGAGTGCAATTGGGAGGGATGGTGATAGAGGGATGTATCCGTTGGCTTGGGTTATTATAGAGGTAAAGAATACTAATTATTGGACATGGTTTATGAGTTTGCTAGCTTCGGACTTGAAATTAGATAGTGGTGAAAGACTTACAATAATATCATATATGTAAAAGGAATTTTGTTTTTCATTGATTAATAGTTTATTATTATACAAATTTTATATTGACTGGATCTTTTATATTGTTATAAGGGTTGATTAGGGTAGTTGATGCGAAACTCCAAGGCTAAAGAACCCGAAACCCCTTAAACACACACTTTGGATAGAACATGAACAAGACGAAATTTCCAACCATAATGAACCCCTAATCAATTATATGAAAGGAAGCACATATAATAAGGTTGATTTGAAAATAAGAATAAAAATTTGCCACAAGTGTTTACCTTGATAAGAATTATATTCTTGATGTAATAGAAGAAGACAAGAAATCCTTCCTTATAGAATTCGTTATTCAACCAATCTAACCCTAGACAATGTTTATTATGATGTATTTATACCCCTTGAAAAGAAACAAATCCTAACTATATAAAAGGCCTTTAAAAATGGGCCTTTCACCAAAATAATTAAAGCCCAAACTAATATTTCTAAAATACAAACCTAAAAGATTTAAACAAGCCAAAGACACAAGTAGTGGGCTGTCGAAAGTTATGCTTTTAATGTAAAAATAAATAATTAAATAAGAATGAAAGTCTTCTTGCACATTCTGCCCAACTTGATTAGTTATGATGTTATTGACCCTCATTGTCTCTTGAGATTCCATACTATCTACGATTCAACCATGTAGGATTGAAGTGTTTCTTTAAACTTCTTAGCTCTTGATTTTGTTATTGGTCCCTCCGGCATTACTAGCTTATCTTTAGTTCCATATCTCTTACAAAGTACCATGGTTGTGCCCGCATCATCCCCTACTTCTTCAAAAGGATTCGTCCTCGAATCTGAATCAAAGTCAAAACGAGATAAGTTAGAAACATTAAAAGTAACATTAACATTATACGTACTAGCAAGTCTATCTTGTATGCATTGTCATTTATGCATTCCAACATTTGGAATGATCCATCACTTTTTGCATCAAGTTTTGACTTCCTTGTGGAAACCTTTCTTTTCACATATGCACCCAAACCCAATCACCCTACAACAAAGTCACAAACACACTAGGCAAACTTAGGTCAAGGTCAGTGTTAGTAAACAAAGCTTCCTTAAACCGAATCAAGATTAAAGCTTTCTTGCCTAAATATGCACTCTTTAACTCTCTCTCTTTTGCATACAAACATGGTTATGTCTTAACTTTTTCACTCCTCTCAATTTCTCTTCGCTCACTTTTCACGTTCTTTTCTTTCTTTTCACTTACTAACTTCTTCTCTTCTGCATATCTCACGTTCTTTTCCTCACTTATGCAGTCACTCACCATTAAGCCTTTAATTTTATTCTTTTCTCTCATGGCCTCTTTTCTCTCTTCTTTCTTTTTCACCTCACTACCTGAATCCTCGTTTGAAGATTGTTCAATTTTCAATTGTTCAAAGTATGCTTATTTGGGTAATAAAGGAGCAAGGGTAACTTTTCGCCCATTATATATAAAAGAATACCTATTCATATGCCCATCATATATAACATGCCTATCAAATTGTCATGGCCTACCCAACAATATATAACCAGCTTGCGTAAGTATGACATCACACACAACTTAATTCACATATCTACTAATGGAGAATGCAACAACTACTTGCTTAGTGACTTTAACTTCACCACTTTCATTAACCCATTGTGGTCTATATGGATTAGGGTGTTTATCACACTTCTCTCCCAACTTCTCTACTAAAGTAGTGTTAGCTACATTGGTGCAACTACCTCCATCTATAATCATGCTACAAGCTTTCCCACCTATTAAGCATTTCGTATGAAATATATTCTCCCTTTGTTCTAGGTTATCTTCCTTTACATTCAAGTTTAATGCACGTCTAGCAACTAAAGATTCACCCTTCATAACATACTCAACATTCTCATCAACATCAAAATAATCTTCTAAAGGTGGCATTCAAATCACTACCATCAGACTATAAACCATCTTCAGACTTGGAAACAATTTCAACACCCTTAATAAATAGTCTTCCTATTAAGATAACCAGATGCATAACGACCATGCCCTTGACATTTAAAGTACTTAACCTCGCTATGCTTAGAAGGTTTAAAGGATGGATCAGTAGTGCCTTTTTGAATTGAAGTACTCCTCTCCTTGCCTTTGTTTAACTCGTTGCTTTTCTCTTTAGAATCCAAATAGTGCTCTCTCTTTTTATCTTCATTTTTGGTCCATTTTGGATTCCATTTACTGCTGGAATTTGAGAAAGACTTGGTTGCACTTCCTTGCTTTTGTTGCTTCTCCACCTTCATGGCAATGTTCACTAGTTCCTCTGTCTCTTTGCAACTCAACCACATCAATAATTTCCCTATTCAATCTACCTATGAACCGAGCCACTGTCACCTCTTCCTCCTCTTCTATGTTAGCTTTAATTAATAATGTCTCCATCTCCTTATGATAATCTTCTACTGGTTTAGTTCCTTGTGTTAGTATATGTAATTACTGGTGCAACTCTTTATAGTAATAAGGTGGCACAAACCTTTTTTCATCACTCTTTTCATCTCTTCCCAGATGGATATAAGTGGTTCTCTATTCCTCTTCCTATTCTTTACCAATTCATCCTACCAAACTAATGCATAATCAGAGAATTCCATTGCTACCAATCTCACTTTTTTATCTTCAGAATAGTTGTGACAAGCAAAAATCTTGTCCACCTTCTTTCCTGTTCCCAGTACACTTCAGTATCATTTCTAACTTTGAAGGATGAAATTTTCATCTTAATGACATTAATGTTGCTATCTTTTCTTTTCACTCTTTCGTCCCTCCTTACTCTACCCCTCTCGCATTGCATTTCATCTTCATACTTGTTGGACCCCGAACTTTTTTTGATGAATTTAGCATGATTTTAAATTAGGTTTTAGAATGATGAATTGTTTTGGTTGGATTTTATTGAACATGATTGAAATAAATTATGAAATTCAATGGAATAATTTTGGGAGTTATTTATTTATGCCTAAGTTA
>JANIHZ010000001.1:23750364-23775135 GCA_027478365.1 Erythroxylum rufum
AGGGTTTCCTTCCAGGACTCCCTCATGAATTTACGGCTACACAGGACCATCATGTGGAAATGTGTAGTACGTCACGAACTAGGACTTACCCAAACCATTCTGATATGCTTATGTGCGCATGATTTGTTTGACATGATGATTGCATTCATGATTTGCACGATTTATGAATCGATTGACAACTTGAGAATTTTGAGAAATAAATGTTTTGTGATTTTTAATACTGAATGACGATGTTTATGAAAAGGTTTCATGACTATGAGTTTTATAAAGGGTTTTGCTTGTTCCTTTATTATAAACCTGTTACCCACGAGCTCCCAAGCTCACCCCCCTTTCCTCCCACCTTCAGGTATCTGGGCAAGAGATGGAGTGAAAGCGAGTCAAGGCTTCACCCCAATTTGTTTGTGTTGTCTTTCAAGGTGTATTGCAAGAATTAGTCGCATGTTAAGAATTATTAGTTCAAGTGATTCATGTATTTTGAGACATTGATGTATTATGGCTCGGAGTGCCATTAGGATTTGTTAATCCTATTCGTTGATGTTTATGACTTATGTATGTTATGATTATGATCGGAACTAAGATTTGTGTATGCATGAGTATTAGACTTTTAGTGTCGTAATTTCATTGGATTGTATTCACGGGCATGACAAGTATTCGTACGCACACGTTTTAAGGCACAAGGAGTTGGGCTCCAGAAGCGATTACAAGGAGGACACGTACAAGCATGATGGTATTATGTCGAGAGGTTGGGTTCCGGTAACGGGATCCATCAATACTCATCATACATTCTTTCTAATTCTTCCTACCGATTCCTATGACTACCAATTAATCTACTACTGTTTTGGATTCTACTGATTTTATTAATTCTCTCATCTATCCCTTCCATCCTAGTAGATAACTTCTTGAACTCATTCATGAAAGCCTTATACATCATTTTCAAATTAGGCACATTGTCGTCCTCCTCATGTAATGTTTCTTTTCCATCCCTTCTATTGGCCATTCTTATGATAAAAGTTGCAAGAAAAATGGTTAGCAATAAAAGATAACCTCACAAGTCACTCCCTTAGGTGTTTCACTCAAAAGATGACACTCTACTCGTGTTTCACTTAAAATTGGCTTTTGGCCTCTATTATGCTTACACGCTCAAGCCTTTTTCCACTTAAACTTATTGTCCTTAATTGCACTTCAGAATTCAATTCCCAGTGAAGATAATGCACAAATAGTAAATTAAGATTTAGGAATGCAATGAAAATACGTAAGAAAGACGAACGGCACAAAACTAGAAGCAAGTATACCAAAATGAATGAAGCCAAAATGAGCACATAAGATGAAAGAATGTATGATGCCTAAAAAATACAGATTTAAATTAACAAGAATCAATTTGTTAACTATGGTATAATGGAAACCAAAAAAAAAAAGAGATTAAAAAATAGAAACTTAGAATGAAAGAAAATGACGAAACTAATACATAAATGCCAGAATTGAAATTTCCCTAGTGGAAAAATCAACTTGAATGCAAAGATGTAAAGGCACTAAACAAAATATGAAGTCAACAAAAGAAAATCCTATAATCACGCCAACCCCAAAGATAATTTTTTTAATTGGTTTTTTTAACACTAACTAATGTTTTTGTTAAAGTCTTTAGCGTCAGCACCTCATCTTTTCTATTATGTTTTTTCTTTTCTTTTCTTCTTTTTTGAATTTTTTTACCTCTTTTTTTTATAATAGCAACGTTTTCTTCTTTTCTAGCTACTTTTTTTAAAAAGAAAAACACAATAATAAAATGAACTCTAATTTTGAATTATAATGAAAAATAACCATAATAACAACATATAAACACAAGATAAAAAAGAATATATCTCAATCCAAGCTCTGATATCAAATTATGCAGAACCCTAAGGCTAAAGAATGCGAAACCCCTTAAACACACACTTTTGATAGAACATAAACAAGGCGAAATTCCCAACTATAATGAACCCAATCAATTATGTGAAAGGAAACGTATATAATAATGTTGATTTGAAAAAAAGAATAGAAATTTGCCATAAATGTTTACCTTGATAAGAATTATATTCTTGATGTAATAAAAGAAGATAAGAAATCCTCCCTTATAGAATTAATTATTCAACCAATCTAACCCTAAACAATGTTTATTATGATGTATTTATACCATTTGAAAATAAAGAAACCCTAACTACGTAAAAGGCCTTTAAACATGAGCCTTTCACCAAAATAATTAAAGCCCAAACTAATATTTCTAAAATACAACCCATTAAACCTAAAAGATTTGAACAAGCCCAAGACACAAGTAGTGGGCCGCCGAAAGTTATGCTTCTAACATAAAAATACTTAATTAAATAAGAATGAAAGTCTTCTTGCATATTCCGCCCAACTTGATTAGTTATGATGCCATTGACCCTCATTGTCTCTTGAGATTCCATGCCATATACAATTCGGCCCATGTAGGATTGTAGCACTTCTTTAAACTTCTTAGCTCTTAATCTTGTTATTGGTCCCTCCGGCATTACTAGTTTATCTTTGTTCCATATCTTTTACAAAGTACCATGGTCATGCTCGCATCAGTAGTGTAAGAGACATTACCATATGTCACTCATTAAATCTATGCTAGGCACATATACCTTAATTGGCATATGAACTGGAAGGGAAAGGATTTGTGAAAGCAATTTTGGAATTGTGCTTGGTCAACGTATGCTGAAGATTTTATCGAGCAGTTGAAAAAATTGGATAAAATCAAACATGGATGTATCATCATTGCTTGAATATCCTAAGGAGAGATGGGAAAGATGTTACTAATCCTTTGAATCGAAATGTCTGGTTGTCTACAACAATATAAGTGAAACATTTAATGGATGGATCTTACCGGTAAGAGACAGCCAAGTTATCAGCATGCTTGAAACCATTAGAATCATGATGATAAAGAGGCATGTAGAAAGAAGAGAATGTGTGCATGGTTGGCAGTCTGATGTTGCACCCAGGATTATGGAGAAATTGAAGAAGAATATGAAAGATGCAATGTAGTGGAGAATAGTTTCGAATGATAATGGAGCATATGAAGTTTCCAAAGGTGTTGACAAGAATATTGTAAGGATTGGTAAACACCACTCATATAGTTGAGCATGAGAGCTTTATGGATATCTTTGCAAGCAAGCTATAGGCATTATTCACCATTCCAAGCAATGGTCAGAGGTATTTGTGGATAATTGCTAAAAGAAATCCAAATTCCTAGCATTTTATGAGCATATGTTGCAACCTATTAGAGGTCAAGTTTTCTAGCCACCTGTTGATACAGAACTAATAAACCCCCCACCTAAAAGAGGTATGCTAGGACGACCAAAAATAGCTAGAAGGAGAGGAATAAATGAGCCTATTAAGTTGAAAAATCCAAACAAATTTACTTAAAATGATCAAGTATAAACATGTAGAAAATGTGCCAATTCCCGCCAAAACGCCAAAAATTGTGAGATTGAAGGCAAATCTCAACCTGCTCAGTAATCTCCAAAGGTGTAAAACATTCTTTGATTACTATGCATTCTTTATATATCTAATGATCATTTATGAAATTCTTTTATTCATATTTATCATCTTTGAGATCTCTTCACAAGCTGAACATGTTGTTGTAGCAACTCAAGAAAGCAATATTGTAAGTATATGACCATTAATGACATTAAAGATTACTTTTACAAATGAATAATGTTAACGACATGTCTATTTGTAGGTTGGTAGCTCTTCGCATAACAGTAAACAAAAGTTTAGAGAAGTTAATCCATGTTCATTCAAGTTGTCTTTCAAACTAAGAGGTCTAAGGTTCAAAGGACAACCTATTATAACTTCTCAACAATTACAAATTGAAGCAATGAGGAGGAGATCATCAATGAATCAACCAATACATGATCACCCTTCTCAATCAAGTGAAAATAAAGGAAGCAATATGGTTAATTCGCAGACTTTTCATTAATATTGTCTATGTGTTATTGAAACTTTAGTTAATACATCAAATCACTTTTGTATATGGACAGATATATCCAATCACTTTTGTGTATAGACGGATTATGATATAATCACTTGTGTATATGCTGTTCCAATTATTTATTGTTATATAATCACTTTTGCATATACTACTCCAATTAATTATTCTTATATAGCTACTTTTGTATATACTGCTCCAATTGTTTATTGTTATATAATCACTTTTGTATATACCCTCCAACTGTTTATTGTAATATAATCACTTTTGTATATACTTGTTGATAATTTTTTCAACTATTAATTAGGCATCATTAAGGCAATTTCATGAATAACAAAACAATAAAGACAAAATACAATGCCCAATATATTACAACTTAGTTGAAATGAGGATTTTTCATTCTTTATAATTTAAGTTTTAAACAAAATACTAAAATTTAGTTCAAGTTGCCCTCAACAAACCACATTATAACACTCACCATAAGTATAAAAACCCTTATTATGATAATCACTAAAACAAATTTAAGTTTATTTTTCTCTATTGTCAACAAAACAATATCTTCTTTAATTAGCTTTATTTGTTCCTCAACTTTCAACATTGAACATGATTCAATTGTGGTTCGTTAAGCCTTCTTCTTCATCATACCTACTTTTTTCTTCAGTTTATAAATTACTTCAACAACTCTCTTGCTAAATTTGTCATGGTACCACTTAAAAAAAATTACATCTTTCAATCTAAAAGATAATTAATAATTAAAAAAGAAAAACATTAAACATATATACAAACAATTTTACCTTATTGAAACATAAACTTACAGGATATTTCGGGCATCTATAAAATCTTCTTCTTAGGTTATTATTACTTCATGAAGTTCTTAACGGGGCTCTTAAATCACAATAACACACCATATAATTATTATTTGAATTTAATATAGTATTAGTTGAAGATGTCGTGTCCATATCTTTAAGTAGTCACCGCAAAATTATATTAATACTTTTAGTTCTCTTAATCAATCAACTAGTCTTAAAACATGAACTCACATGACAAAAAGGAGCTATTCACCCATCCACAAGAATCCTTATTTAACATTCACAATTCAACAAAATATTTTGGAGAGATATAACTCAAAGAATAAATGGTAAGCATCATTGGAAGGTAAAATCCAAAGTCATAAATATTTTTAACTTTTCAAGTACAATATAATGAGGACAATAGAATTTGGTTGGACCTATAATGGAGTTTTTTTGTATAGTTGAAAAGCAACCCAATTTATATAATATTAACAATCTAAATTTGACTATGGACTCACTATAAGCATATGGTATTGCAAGTTGCAAGTATAAAGAAGTGGATTTGATTAGTCTCATTCCATGAAAATGGTAAAAAACTAAAGAAAAAAAAATACCACTTAAGACTAAGTACTATCATAAATCTCCCAACCTTTTCATCATATTGCATGAAAGCTACAAATAAGAAAAATCATTGGACCATGTCCTTAAGTGTGAAGTTGTTGTCCATTATACTAAAACAGTAGAGAAAGCAAAGTTGGAAACAATATACGACAAAATCGACAACATGCTTTATGAAGTGTATAAATCTATGGTTCGATATTAATAAATGATTTCATCAAAAACAGGGCATGCTATCTTAGATTATTTGTTGTCAACCAACTTCCTTCACAATCATTAAAATTCAATAAAGACAATACACAATTAGACTATTTTATAACAATGTTATTTTGTAACAACGTTATGGTTGTGTAATCACCCAATATTCTCGTTGCCAGTAGCAATTATCCTTTCAATCTATAGAAGCAAAGGCATCACAATGCTTTGCAACCATGTAGCATCACAAGCATTCACAAATTCTACTTTCATGCTTATAACAATTATCAAATATTGATTAATATGTAATCAATTGAATACTACTTGATCGAGAAATGCAACGCCAAAATATATTCACATTCAAATTTAAATTGAAGATACAACATATGAAGGTATGAAGAACTATAAATCAAAAGATTATACTCCATAACATTATCTCAGAGCTGCACTCAAACAGAGAAGATGGAACAAATTATGAAGAAACTTGATCATTATATTATAATGAAGCATATTAAATTGTTCCTACACCACAACACATATAAAACAGCTCCATTGCAGACCAACGCTTGTACTCCACCCAACACTTTATTCTCAATAGTATCATAACACAAGTCTTCAATGAACTTGAACATTTCTTGAATTGGAAAGCTTAAGTCCTTATTTTATCACACGACTCTCTTCTGACTTATAAACTATTACTCAACTTGAATTGTTTAATTTTCAAATACTAATAACCCAACAACCCTAACCTGCAATACTGATGCAATGCCCCAACGGTGGAGGCATTTAGAGATTAGAAGATAGAATTCTCACATCTCACACAAATCATGAGTTAGTTTGGTTTGTTTAAGTGAACAATTCCTACATATGATTAAAAGCTTTTATTGTTATGCCAAATGCTACATGTCAATCATATATATACAGTCCCATCATTATTTTTCAACAGGTTGACAAAATTCCGCCACGTTTGACATGACAAAATGCGTATAATATCTTTTTTTTTCTTCACAAAGTCATCCTATCTTTCTAGCATGAAATAATATGGCATTATTAGAAAGAGTACCTTTTTCACTTCGGTGGTGGTGTTAATCCTCAATTCTTATGATGTGGTGGATGATGTGATTTTAATTGCAAACGTGGAGGTGATTATGGTGATACAAGAACAACAATCGTTCCACACAGATTGGTGATACATGAACATTAATCTTTCAGGTGGCGGCGGCGATACAGATTAGGAATTGTTGTTCGCTGAAGAAAAAGAAGAGGAAGAACGTTATAAATTAGGGATTGAAGAGAATTAGGGATTGAGGGGGAAGGAAGAACGTTACATTTGTTGCTTCAAAACGGTGCGTGTTAGGCTAAAATGATGAGCATTAGGGAAGGGAAGAGCTATAGATGCAACGTTTAAATGAAAGCGGGTCCCACTTTTATTTAAACTCAACCTCCCAAATGTACTGTATAAATAGAAATGAGACTTACTTTCATTTAAACTCAGACTCCCAGACGCGTCATTTAAATGGAAGTAAGTCAAATGAAAATGGGATCTACTTCTATTTAACTTTAGACTTCCAGATGCACCATTTAACTTCATGTGAGACTCATTTCTATTTTAAATAAAAAATTCATGTCAATATTGTGCTTTAATAAAAATAAAAATTCATATTAATAAAAGAAATTTCATGTCAATTGTTTCGTCTAGTTAATGACTGTTTTGAACGTTTTTCAAACATTATGGTTCATTTTGAACGCTCTAAATTAAAATCTAGCTTAAATTTTATGGTTAACATTGGGAACTAAATTGATCTTTTGGCCTTTAAATTCCAAACTTCCATATTCGAACCAGTAGAAAACAATTACGAATGCTATTAAACAAAGATGAAGGAAATCCTCACAATTTATTTGACGGGCTAAATAGAGCAGCGTGAACTTTATACTGAAAAAGAATCTTAATCCAAGTAATATGTAGAAGAAGCAAATGTGATAAGTGGTTTATAACTTTAAACAAGGATCAATTTCAGCAATGTATCAAGGAACTGCACCAAATGCATACATCTCAGGACCTAGTACATCCAGGACAAGTCTTGCCGGAATGAGACAGATTTTGCAGCCCCAATAACTCCTCTTTCAGAAACTTGAGGACAGTCTTCAACGGATAGGAATTCCAGTTTGCACGACCCAACAAGAGGCTTCAGTCCATCGTCCGTTACACCCAAACACTTTCTTAAGCGTAATGAGCACAAGCGAGGATAGTGGCTCACAAGCTGCAGCCCTTCATCACTGATCTCTTGACATTTAACAAGCTCCAAGGTTTCAAGATGCTGGGCAGAACAAAGGGCTTCCATCCCAATGTCGTTGAAGGAATACACATGGTCAAGTGTAAGCTGCCGAATTGGGCACACCTTAATCAACATAAGGATCCCATTCAATGTAAATGATGAAAAAGAGGGAAACTCCCCATCAGAAAATGATAAGCTGACGGATTCAAGCATTGAACAGTTATGAGCAATTGCTCGAAGACTCTCATCGGTTAGCCTCAATGGGTTGTTCATCAAAAGAGGCAAGGATAAATCAGAAGGAACTCGAAGTGAAATTGACCGAAGACTGCTTGCATTTTGAGCTAAGCATATTATATCACAGTCCCTCACACCAACACACATATCCAAATGAATCTTCTCCAGATTCTTGCATTTCCCCAAAATGCATGCTAGACCTCTTCCTGGGCTTATGATGCAATTCATCAGGCTTAACTCCAGCAAGGATTCACATGGGACCCATTGCTTCTGCCATCGATCAACAGCTAGCCGATCATATACCTTCATATATCTGTAGTTAGGATCTACCTCAAATTGCAATCTTTTTAATTTTCTCCAGCCAAATCCTAGCTTAATCAAATCTCCTTCCCCAATGGCTCTACAATTTTTGACCAAAAGGTCCTCAAGTGTTTGGAGCTTCCCAAGATATTCAAGCCATTCAACACTAGTAACATTAAGACATCGAATAAGGTGAAGAATGGTGAGACTTTTGCAGCCCACAACAAGAGATAATATGCCACAACCAGTAATTCTTGGAGTAAAATTCAACTTCAGGGCAGAAAGCTTTGAACAAGAGGATAATTGACGAAGGCCAACATCTGTAATGAAAGTGCAATAGCTTAACGTGAGATCAGTCAGATAAGGGCAGCTGTCAGCGAGAATAGCAAGTCCTTGGTCATCTAACTGTTTTCCCAGCTTGGACATCCATCCAGCATATGTTATTTCCAGTTTAAACAAGTTGGGAAATCTATTGCAGAGGGAGGTCAGAGCATGATTTGCAGGATCTAATCCACAACCAACCCGTAGACATTGTCTCTGTTCACTATCCAGATTGAAGAAGCGCTTACATGCTAATGAAGCAGAGTTTCGATCAACAGTCTTATTGACCCTGCTCAAGATCTCCCAAACCAATTGCTCTGGCAAATCATCCATTGAAAGCAACTTTCATTTTCTCCTGCACAAGGAAAATTTAACAAGAAAAGAAAAATCATTTGAGAAGCAATACCAAATTAAGAATACAATAAACGCAAAGTCCTTTTCCGTATATCATTCCCCCACATCCATGATTCAAGAAAAAATAATCGAACACAATATTCGCGTTTTCCAGATGAAGAACAAGAAAATTAGTTAATATGTAGAAACTGAAAACCTATCATAGTTTTGAATCTTGTAAAGGGTACATCTTGAAGTTTTACCTCTCAAATTGAAACAAAACGGGTCGTATGCAACAATTAATCAACCCAAACCAAAGAATCTACTGATTTCTATGGTGAAAGAGATGAATAACTAACCACATCAAAGCCATCACAGAAAGAAAAGAACACGATCCCAGATGAAAGAAAACGTAGACCCGGAAAAAGAAGAATCAATCGCACAGCACAGACAAGAAAACGATATAGTATGGGCACTAGAGAAAGCTGGTTTCACCTGACACGGACATCAATAAACGAAGCCAACGAGGATGGTCAGTGGGGTTTTGATCTAAGAGGGTTCTGCGTGATCCGTCTACGAGAATGTACGTCTGATCCATCCGCCAGTGTACGGTTCCTTTTTTGAAAATATCCTAAGGAGATATTTCGCTCAATTCTTATGGTTATTAAATAATTAATTAACATTTCATGGAGAATGGAGATTGGAGAGTGTACGTGTAGAACAGCTTTTGAGAGTTTAACGAGTAAATTCCTTATTATTACAGTTTTTAAAACAATTTTATCTCTTTCATATAAATTTTTTAAATGCTTTATTGGATAATTATAAATTGTTAAATTATTTATCTTATTTGTTTAAATTCCCATAGTTTCTAGATTAATGAATGCTAATTGCTAATTAGCGGTAGTAACTACTTGAATAAAAGTATTCAATTTAAGATTCTAGTAGTCTCAAATGTAGCCTAATATTAGTACAAGGTAGAAGAAACTAAAATGTACAAGGTTACTAGCTGCTATATTTAACAACCCTAAGCAAAACCCAAGTCCATAAGTAGCATGCAACAGGCTCCTTTCTTATGATAAGGATCTTTAGCCTTTTCTTCTATTATTACTCTTTTTGGTCCCCGAAGATGACTCCACTGGTACTGGCAAGATGGTGGCATCCTTGATTCCATCTGATATTGAGAGTTGCTCAACTGTCTTCCCTGCTTCCAGGTAAACCATCAGATCTCTAAGCTGCAAGGTAGATGATTCCATGAATCGTAGATATAGCACTCATATAAGGTGAAATACGACCCTTTCACAGGCAAAACTGATCCTACCTGTTCCTCAAGGTCCTGGATCTTATCATCCTTCACTTTCAGAACTTTTCTCTCCCTGAACACAAAATGAAAGTTTAAGATGATGGCCAAGCAAAGTACAATTTAGAAAAGTATTTATAACCCGTGTTAATATTCACACCAAGTCAATAACCCTAAACTCACTAAGATAACTGCTCGTCCTAGTCAATTAAGAAACTTGCAAGGTAGAGAACAGAATTTTCTCTACACACACTCACTGAAGGACATTTGGGACATGCCTACAAATAGAAATGCTACTCTATATTTTACATGCAAATCTGCTTCATAACAAATACCATTCATGAGCAACCACCAAATATTGGCTCATAGCCAAGTTCCCCATCCGCTTCCACTCTTAATGTTGCATGTCCATTTCTGAACTGGGCCACTCGAGTAAATGTGGCAAATGCAACTATTGCAATATGAAGATATACTTTCCAAAACTTTCTCGTAATCTTTTATCAACGTTAATGTAGAAAGAAAAAAATAACCTTAAGCCAACACCCTAAGAGAGGAAGTTTTCTGTTATAAGTGGACATACCTTTCTTCAATCTCTAGTATCTTCGCTTTCCATATCTCCTGATTTTCCAAGAGATTCTCATTGAGCTACAAGTACAAACAAAAAGGATGAGAATAAACAGTAAAGAGTTGTTTAAAACACAAATTTAAAGAACAAGTATCAAATATTTGGTTTTCGAAATCTGATTATAAGTTATTAAATAGTAAAATGAAGAAAAATTTTAAATTGGAAGGGCTGCTCTATCAAGCCATAATGAATGAATCTATACCACAGCAGGAAAAACCTATGAGACACATGAATACATCTCTTATCGCCATGTATAACACTGATTAGTAGGAGTTTTATATTGATGCAAGATATTTAACATTTTTTTCCAACAAACAAGAGACAAAGGACTTACATCATCAAGAAACATTTTCTCTTTGAGACATCTTTCTAGCTTGGCCTGCAACTTCTGCAATTTTTGGGAGACAGCCTTTTTAACAGCCTCAGAAATTTCGTCCTCAGTTTCTTCTTTGACTTCTTGTAATAAACTCTCAAAGTACTATCAAAAGAACAACGCATCAATTCACCAGAAACACTAGTCTTATATGGTGAACAACATAATTGTCATCTCTGATCATTTATCACAAGCTAAAAAAATGTTAACCAAGGAACTAATGCCACATTCTCAAAAGAAAAAAAAACAGAGAGAGAGAGAGAGAGAGAGCAAAAACATCATTATAAGCTCAAAAGAAAATTCCTTAGTTAACAAGTGGAAGAATCTGCTCACCAGTTTTTGATTCTCCAGTTGCGTAGCTAAGAGTTCATTATATTCATTAACAATCTGCAAATCAAGTAGATGAGATAATTTCAGTACAATGAAAAAAAAATAATTACAGGATGATGATATGTTTAAAACATTACTGCTTCAACTTTGCTGCTTATAAGAGCCTCACTAATTCCAGAATCTACACAGCCACAACTCCCACAACCATCTTTAGCTTGAAGGCAATGGGTGTTCAACTCGACTAATTTCCCATCAGTTTTTGATTGAATCAACCGGTGAACATAATTATCTCCAACATAATCCCAAACACGTTGGGTTTCCAGTTCAAGAGAATAGCAGTGCTGCGTTTCTTTCCAATGTCTTATGGCATGCCCTCCTCTATACCTGCACTGTCATTTTATACATAAGAAGATGCATACATAGAAGGAGACATTACTACATAAAGAAGATAAGTGAAGAAAAAAAGAAGTACAATGTGAGAGAAAAAGAAGGCACTCAAGTTGGTAAGAGAAAGTTACCTCCCACATCCTACAAATCCACAAATCACACAAATCCATAGATTCTCAGATGTCTGGCAAACAATACAGATGGATTTTTCAGGCTGCTGTTGGCAATACCGACAAACCTGAAATGTATACTCAATAGTCAGCTAGATTCAAGCATCCAAACAATGCCATTGTGGTCCAAGAGTTGGACACCAAGAAATAACCTCTTCATAATACAAAATATAAGTTCTCATGGATTATCAAAGTCATGAACCTCTTTACCCAAATGAACCTCAAACAGAATATATGTAAGTCTAAAATCCGTGTACATTACACATCAAAATTTATGTTTGCATGCAGACTCTTAAGAAAACTAGTTGAACTGCTTCTCGCTCAATCTGTAATTTACACAGAAAAAAGGACAAATTTCAAGTAAATTTTTTTTAATCTTTTCATTTAAGGCCAATTTGTATTGGTTATAGATATCAATTAACCCAGTGCAAATTATGAGAAAATGAAATTACTGACTTGTGATCTTTTCAGAAGAGCATACTACCAAACAAGCCACTAAAACTCTTCAACACATAAACTGAGTTCATCTTATGTCTAAAAGTAATGCATTTTTTGGATAATTAATAATTGAAATTCATAGCAGTTTCCTACAGTTTACCTAACTCAAAAGAAAGCTGGATAACAGCTGGAGTCACTTACTGGACAAGAAGAATCAGTCCATTTTGAAATGCAAGAGCAATGGAAAGAATGATTACAGATAGTTGTGAGGATTCCTCCCATATCCTGATCTAACCTCTCTGCAAGTGTAAAACAAGCATAAAATTCATGTCATGTTATGTGGGTACATTCCTACGCTAGTCGATAAATGAAACCTAAGTCAAAACGGTCGACAAGAAATTTTGATAACAGCTTATGTGCCACAGAAACTTTTTCTTATAGGAACAGTGGGTACAATGGTTGTGTTGAGTTTTTCCTCATTGCATGGAAGAAAAAAAAGTCAATTAAAGACATCAAACAGAGAAGAAATGCAGGTACAAGACACAAGGAACAAAATGAGAATGTTATGATACAGGACAGAAGCCATGTACGATTCTAAATTCTTTCACGGAAGTGTAAGCGATAGGGTAATATTCCGGAAAGCAAGGCTGAGAATGTAAGTTGACCCAAGACAAAGCAACCTCAAAATCAGACAAGATTCCAAAACAACTGTATTACTGCTCTAAAAACCACCGCATTTGCTCCTTCTGGAATTAAATTTCCACTGCTCCTGAGCAACTGTTCAAATAGATTATTTCTACTATTATATGTAATAGCTACTGTTAAATCTTCTTCTGAAACACTTAAAAATGCTAAAAATCTTTATTATCATGTTCTGTCTTTCTCAATTCACATTAAATAGTTGAGGTGGTACTTGAAATTGGAGGGAGTTCAAGAAAATATTAATAACCCAACGTACCAAGACAGACCGGACATGAAGGTTGCTCAGTTGGGGTAACCAAAGAAGACCGAGTGTGTTCAAGAGTCCCAGTATAACCAGTGAACTGTACATCAACCGTAAAAAGCACACGGCAAACCTCTTCCTGCATAAGGGAAAAATTGAATCAGCTTTACGGACAAATGTAAGTCCATTAGAATACCAAAAGGAAATAGTGACAACACCAACAACGAGTCCAGATCCTCTGTCCAGTTTTATAGTGTCTTATTGTGTCCAGTGAATCTCAGCCATTTATTTATGTGGAGTTCACGTTTATTTATGTGGGACCATACGGGATCCGCATAAATGAATGGTTAAGATTTACTGGACACGATAAGACACCATAAAAACTGGACAGAGGATCTTGGGTGACCAACATAATCTTTGCTTAAAGATGTAAACTTCGACTTCTTGTCATCTCTCTCCAGTTTCTTTATGTTCTAAAATTTACTCTAATTAAAGAAATAAAAATCAAGCAAGAGCAAGTGTAAACCTCCAAGGAACTGAACTGTCTGCCATTAAAATGTAGGTAAAATTTGTCAGTTGAATCCTGGCTATCAAATCTTATAAGAATACTATAGCGGTCCTCCATGCCATCAGTCCTACCATGTCAATGAAAAAAATCAATTCCATCAGAAAAAATGAATATAAACAAATAGATAACTAACAACGGGATGTTTGGATGCAGAAATTGCATCAAATGTAGTGGAAGATTATTGACGATCGCAGAAATTTACCTGACGATTCGCATCTCCGATATGTGTTGGATAAAAGAAGCACAAAACTGGCAAAAATCTGCATACGTCATATGATTCGGCACTCCAAGGACCGAAACAAGAGCTTTTCGTCCAACCTATGGAACATAAAGATTAAAAAGAAGCAGTCAGAAACTGAACAGAGAAACATATTCACACAGAAAGAAGAGAAATAGAGAGATTACAGGAAGATTCGAGACGGAATCGGAAGAGAAAAGATGCATGACGCCACGAGTTTCTTCGATCCTAGGGTTTCCGGAGGAGAAATGAAACGCCTGGGTCCTTGATGCTGCTGAAGAACTCGAAGTGTCGCAAGAATCACCTCCGATCATCGTTGCAGATGACTGGAAGGGGTCGTCCGGGGAGATCCCGGCTGATGTCGCGCTCGAGCTCGGCGACATATCGCTGATGAGTAGCGGGAATTTGCCAGAGGGTTCAATAAATGCTGTGTCACTGCCACGTCAGCAAATGAAAATTATATTATCTTGTCCATTAAATGAATAAGGTTAAACATGAGGGACTAAAATGATAAAAACGAAGAAATTAATTTTTTAATATTTGACCGGTCTTCATCACTCAAATGGCGGCTGCTTTGGAGTTAAAAGCCAACCCTATCACGGTGGCGTTCCGCCGTCGTGAAGCATTTACTGAAAACGGCGGAGTCAGGTGCGCCTCTGTAGCAGTAATTTCATCAAAGCACCATTCTATTACTCTTCTTCAAGGCGATGGCATTGATCTTGAAGTCATCTTTGTCGCTAATAACGTTCTCCAGGTCGCTGGTTCTGTTTCTTTTCCTCAACTCATCTTCTCCTCTTTGGTTCTTACTGAAAAAGTAATTGAAATTTCTATGCTTTTATTAATGTTTCTCTTCTTTTGCTTCTGGGATACCTTAATCTAGAATCAAGGGTGTGTGTGTTAAGTTGTATATATCGTTATATTTTATCAATAATAAAAACTGAGAATAAGAATGGAGAATAGAGAATAGAAATAAAAAAGAAAATTTTGATTGTATCTTATTCAGTGTCACTTATTCAACGTATTAAGAACTATTTTAGCATTTAATATCAAACACTAAGAATGGTACAATTTTTTTTTCATATTTAGTTATTATGTGATTTATTTATGTAAACAACTAATTAAATTATTATTTTATAAATAATTAATCAAAATTATTTTTAATGTTTTAATAAATTATTAAATTTTAAATAATTGTGAATTATTTTATAATAAAAATAAAATAATTAAAGGATAACAAAAAAAGATCATTTGACGGAAGATAGTATCAATAGAATAGAATAAAATAATTATTAAAGAAATTAAATATAAAAGAGAGTAATATGTGATTTTCATAATAATAATATCATGATAAGAATTCATTAAATAATAACAGTACCTTGATTAATAATTTTTAAATAATTGTGAATACATTTTGCAATAAGAATAAAATTAAAGAATTACAAAAAATGTTTTATTTAAAGATACCATCAGCCAAATAAAATAAAATAATTGTTAAAAAGTAAATATAAAATACATTAATATGCATTTTTGAATAGAGAGAAATTGAGATTGAAGAATGAATCTCATTAATGAGCTAATGAGCTCAATTAGTTACATATACAGAAGACGAAAAATTGTAAAATAACTATAGGTAAGCTAACTATAGTTAATAATAAATAACTACAGTTTACATCCTCCCCTCAAGTTGAAGCTGGTGAAAGTTGAAATAGATTCAACTTGAAAATTAATTTGTGAAATTGAGGAGCAGGGAGGGATTTTGTGAGAAGATCTTTTGTGAGAAGATTAACCAACTGAAGATTGGAAGGAATATGCAATGGCAAAATCAACCCCTCTTTGCTCTTGTCTCTCACTAGATGACAATCAATTTCCAAGTGCTTTATATGCCCATGGAAGACCGGATTCTGTGTGATCTGGATAGCAGCTTGGTTGTCACACCATAAATTAACAGGTAGAGAAAGAGAAACTTGCAAATCATGAAGTAAATAAGTGATCCACTGTACTTCACAAACTGTAGAATCAAGAGCACGATATTCCGCTTCCGCAGATGATCGAGAGACAATATTTTGTTTCTTAGATCTTCAAGAAATCAAAGCAAAACCTAAGAAAATACAATAGCCAGAAACAGATCTTCTGGTATCTTTACACTCAGCCCAATCCGCATCACTATATGCTTCAAGTTTCAAATTATTCTGAGCTGAGTAAAACAAACCTGTGGCAGGGCAACCCTTCAAATATCTCAATAAATGTAAAGCAGCTTGCTAATGAGTATCTCGCAGATTTTGAACAAACTGACTTAGTTGACGAACAGAATGAGTAATATCTGGTCTTGTGAAGTTTAAGTACAACAATCTGCCCACCAGTTGTCTATAAGGAGAGGGATCAACTAATAACTCAACAGAACCTGCTGTTAAAATCATGCTTTTCTGCATAAGAGTAGCAGCAGCCTTACATCCTATTAAACCAACTGTAGAAATCAGATCCAAAATATACTTTCGTTGGCTGATGCAGATACCATCAGTGGATCTCGCAATTTCGAAAGTACTCGGCAGACCCAAGGTCTTTAATTGTGAAGGCAAAATCTAATAAAGATTTCACCTTTGTAATAAGTTCTTCGGAATTGCCAATGATAGGAACATCATCCACATACACAATGAAAGCTAAGAAAAACTCTTGAGATTTATATGTAAACAAACAACTATCAGCCTTTGACTGATGAAAGCCTAGTTTGTTAAGGTGACTGGTAAATTCAACATTCCATTACCTTGAAGCTTGCTTTAACCCATAGAGAGACCTAGTCAATTTATAGACTTGTCCCTTTTTAGCTTTGTCATATCCATCAGGAGGAATCATATATAGCTCTTCATCAATATAACCATGCAAGAATGCATTATTTATGTCCAATTGACATAATGGCCAGCAAAAAACTGCAGCAAGAGCAAGAAATAATCTAACTGTTACTGTTTTAGCCACAGGAGAGAAACTCTCAACATAATTTTCACCCTCCACTTAATTAAATCCCTTTGCCACTAATCTTGCCTTGTACCTGTCTATACTACCATCAGGATTCAACTTCAGTTTATAAACCCATTTGGAGCCAATAGGCTTCTTTCTTGGAGGAAAGGCAGTCAACTCCCACATATGATTTTTTTTCTAAAGCATCAAGTTTTGTCTTCATAGCTGTCACCCAATTAGAATCATACTTTGCTTCATGATAAAATTTTGGTTCTACAACATGTTGAAGATTGGCTAAAAATGCCACATAAGTATCACTAAAACAAGAGTGTGTGACAAAGGGATAAGCTGGAATTATAAGCACAGACGAAGAAGAAATTGTATTATAAACAGGAGCGGCCATAAGAACATTAGAAACAAAATTAGACATCCAAACAAGTTTATTTCTAGGTCGTATGCTTCTTCTAGACTCGACCTCAGTAGAAATAGGAATATCTAGTGCTGTAACATCTTCAGAGAATTCCTCCGTAATAGATTCAGTAAGGGGAACAACATTTGCAACTGAAGTAACTGGAGAAGAAGAATTAGTAATTGAATCTTCAGACAAACTAGCAGGCTTTGGCAGGAAATAAGAAGAAGGATCATGATCCTTTTGAGAAAGCATAGCTTTGCTATAGGGAAAAATTCTTTCATGAAAAACTACATCTCTGCTTATTATAATCTGTTGGGTAGCAATGTTGTATAATTTGTATGCTTTCATGCCTAGATAATATCCAAGGAAAACACAAGGAATAGATCTTGGGCCAAACTTATCCTTATTAGGATGAACATCTGTAGCATAAACCAAATAGCCAAACACCTTTAGTAAATTATAATCAGGTGGTTTATGAAACAGTACCTCAAAAGGTGATTTCCAGGCTAGAATTTTTGTAGGGAGCCTGTTAATTATAAAAGTAGCATGTAATAAAGCTTCTCCCTAAAATCGAGTTGGCATAGAAGACTGAAACAACAATGATCTAGCAACTTGAAGAAGATGCCGATGCTTTCTTTCAACTACTCCATTATGTTGAGGTGTGTACATACAACTTCGTTGATGATGTATACCAAGAGAAGTGAGAAGTTGAACTTTCTTATTGAGAAATTCTGAGCCATTATCTGTTCTAATAGATTTAACTGTCACATTGAATTGATTAGTGACCATGTGAAAGAACTTCTTCATGTTGGCCCCTGAATTTTTTTTATTTTTATTTGACTAAGCATGATTGAATATTTTTGGAGTTTTGCAAGATTTATGTGTATTGGGATTAATTAGCATGTTAGTATTAATGATATTAGGTGGCATGAGGTATTAAATTGAAGTGTAGAAGTGAAAAATTGCTTAAGGGGTAAGATAGGAAGTTCACTTAAGTTTTTAATGGGAAAGGCTAACAAGTAAGGGCATAAGGGACTTTTGGGCTTTAATGAGGGTATGAAAGGCAAGAGAAAGGAGAGACTTACATTAGAAGGAAGGAAAAGAAACGAAAATAAGGAGAGAAGAGAGGGAGAGTGTCGTGGAAATGGAGAAAGGTGGAGAAAAAGAAGAGTTTGCTTAGGTCTTGATTTTTCTAAGTCTTCAAGAAGGTTTTTGAAGTAAACCCAAGAAGGAAAAAGCTAGAGGAGGGTCCAAGCTTCCATTTGATCCAAGAAACCCTTTGATTAGGTAAAGATTTAAGGTAAGGGTTTGTTAATGTTTTGGATTTTTGAATGGGTGATGGTTTAAAAAGCTTAGAAAATGGTAAGTGTGGCCATGATAACCTTGTGTTGAGATTATGCCTATTTTGTTTTATATCTAAAATTCTTTAGAATAAGGTCTAGATATAGTATTTTGTAAGCGTCATAAGTTTTGGTAATATTGGTCCATGTCTAGGTTGTGTTCTTTATATGTCCAAACTGTTGAGAGTACCCTTTCATCTAGCATGGGATGGACATGAGAATGTGTTTGTGTTATGTTCCTCATTTTATAGACCACCGAAAAGTTATTTGTATTTTTATCATTTTATGTTACAACTTTTTTCTTGTATTTCTTCTTAATTTAAACGGCAAAAGTGCATTTTGAACTTCAATGTTTACAACAGAATACAACTTGAACCCTAACATTTTGAAACTTTTAAATTGTATTTTCAAAATGTTCAAAACAAATCCTAAATGGACAAAAAATTGGATGGGGTTAACTCTCTGTTAGTTAAATGTAATGTCAATATTGATATGACCTTATTTTTATATTTTTAAACAAAAATGGACTCCAATGTCACATAACTATTTTTAAAAAAATTAATCAAAAAATGGGTCCTATAGCCACATGACAACGGGGTCACTGTTTAAACATTTCAGACAATAAATGTCACTTGCCATTTGGCAACAAAGCCTATATTTATATATTTTAAACAGTGGGTTCCATTTGCCAATAAGAGTGAGTAGGGAGAGATCTAGATTAAACATAAGTGAAGCTTTGACTTAGTAACCCTAGTTCATTTCTCTTCATCCCTTTCTTTAGGACAATTACCCTCTCATCTTAAGAAAACTCTCTCTAATAAAATAGAAAACGTTGTAGAAATTACCCATTTATTTGAAGATACTAAAATCTATAACACTCAGCTAAGTCCATATAGTCTATATCATAGATCCAGATCTTTTATAAGGAATATTCGCTCCTTAATCTCCACACATAGACCTGAACCTAAAAAATTGATCCAAGGATCCAGATTAGACCAATATGGTCTAAAATCCACTTATACAGAAGATTATGTAACTATGGAGTTTCCTTCTGGGCTAATCTCATCAAAGATATGCACATGTCCATGTAGGCACTATTCGAATGGTCTTAAAATTATCTGAAAGAAAAGGATTTCCAGCAACAGCTAGAATTTCTATCCTTGATACAATATATACATCAGAACGTCTTGATCGACACCCTCTTGACCACTCTCAAAATGGAAGTGTCATCATGACCATAGCTCTGAACTTCAACATCAATCTTAATGATCCAACTCTACTCACCAGACTAAAAGTCCAAATCCAAATTATTGACGCTGATTAAGAACCTACTGCTATCATGGCCACACTCTATCATCATATCATTTACAAATTACAAAACCATGCTTTAGATTTGAACTTTCTAAACTTTACACAAGACACCCTTTACATGGTGGCAAATAAGTCTCAAAATGAGACCATAATCATTCAAATTTCACGAAAGTTGTCATCACAACAATTGGCAGAATTAATGCCTATAGAGTGAATCACAAATTATGAAAAGAGTTTCATACTCCTTATTGACGCTCCATTCATACCACCACTCCTCCAATCTTGAGAAGTTTAAAGGATGGAACGATCAAAGCTATTTTCAACAAGCTTGAAGAAGAACACCCAAAATCATCTAAAGCCTCTTCTAGCTTGGTAGTGATGATCAGTCTATCCTTTTCTCATAAAGAAGGCATTGATGGCCCTCTAATTTACTTTATCCATCTTGATGGATATGAGGTGTATATCAATCCTATCAATGGCCATTTCATGTAGGATGTAGTATATGTGCAATTCAGATTGTGAATGCTAGATAGATGACGATTCTAATAGTGATGATGAAGCTCAATGGCAAGAAGAATTCAGTAAAAAGTCAAAATCTTCATGCCAACTAGAAAAGAAAATCTAACCCAAGCATGATGAAGATGATGACTTGTGACATTGAATTGATCTTAGGAATCCTAAACCTAGACCAAAGAATCTCTCTGAACTATTTAGAGCAATTGGAAAAGAATACTTGATCTAACTAAGGTGCTCTACGCCAGTAATTCCTTCAAACCCAAAGGAGACCCCCAAACCATTACCTTGTATGATGATGAGATCATATAAGGAAGATTTTCCACAATTAGAAGCCCAGACTAATAAAACCATTAGAGTATCTGTAAAGCCATACTTAAGATCCATAAGTATTAGTCCACAAGGCAATCATGTACTTGTTTCACCAGCAAAAAAAGTGCTAAATTGGCAAACACAAAATTGTTTGGCACAAAACAATGTCCTTCAAAGTATTGATTCAAATCTTGATAACACGAGGATTAAATTCAAAAGTTGATGTTATATCTCTTCAAGTATGATAATTACATCAACGACTTCTTAATCAAGCTACCCAACTTGATTTGGATTTGATAAGATATATCGACCAATATTATTGTTCTCTAAAAAGGAAAAAGAAATTCAAAGAGTTTGAGAAGAGCTCAAAATAAATTGAGTCAGATATGGCTAAAGAATAACCCAGGGCTATACATAAACCATACTCCTCGACATTTCCTATCGTAAGAGTTACCTATAACAGTCCATCCTATCCTGATGCTAGCGACTACAAAAAATTCTTCAAAATGTCCTATCCATTATTTCGACAAATCCATACAAAACCATCTAAACCTTCCAAACCAAACCCACTAACAAAAGACAATCTATCCACTTCTAAACCCTAAATATCAATATAACACCAACTTCTCCACCAAAAGAAAGATCTTCCCCAAACACAGCAAAAGAACCCACACCTAACCAATAATTCGTGGCTACCCTTTAATTAGTTCCAGAAAGCTTTGACAGTCACAACGATAGCCAAGAATCTGATTCTTTTTTAGGAAACTCAGAAAGCTTAGAAAAACTTACAGATTCACTCGGATATCTCAAATAATGATGATTGTTCCACACTCTTCTCAACCACACACAAAAATTGAACCTGAGATTAATGATGTTGAGCTGATGACAGAACTAGTCATACCATAAACAAATCATGTATATAAACCTACTTTAGGTTTATGGTTCACTTTTGATGATGTCTTACTAACAAAATAGAGAGATCGACATCATGAATTTAATGCCTAGATAGATCTTCAAATGACAAGGCCAGATATGTCTCTTAAAGATATCTTGACAGAATTTGTCTCTAGAATGATAGGAACTTTAAGAGAATGATTATAAAGCCCTGGTGAATACAAACATATGCAAGCATGACAATTGTCAAACGCCAGTTTCTTGTTATGAATTATCCATGAAGAGTTCATTAGCGATTTCCGGCTCATTGATCAACAAAGTAGACATGAGTACTTTGAAATAAAATGTTGCTCTATGAACATAATGTCTCAAAAATATTATATGCTCAATGGATTTAATGATGCCAATCTTCAATACACCTTCGTTGCTTCCCTTCCTAATGAGTTGTTGCCTGAATTACAAAGAACAATCAATTCTCTTCGCAGAGGTATGTCTGAAATCTCTGTCAGAGAAATCTACCAATTAGCTTTGGTGACAGTGGACAAATTATGTGAGTAATATAAGTTCTTCAAAGCTATGCTAAAAGGTAGAGCTCAACTCAAACAAATGTGCAAGAAGTCGTACTTAAAAATCAAATGCAAAGACAATGAGAAATTTGAATGCAACACAAAGAAGGAGAAACATTTCAAAAGAAAATTGTTAAGCGTTCATCCTTTCAATAGAAGGAAGAAAAAGAGAATAAGATTTTTTAAAAAGCGTGCTTTTGAAACTAGAAAGCCAGATCAATGTTACTTTTATGGACAACCAGGTTATTATGCAAAAAGGTGCCAAAAAATTCAAAAAGGACATGAAAATCCTACAGTCCATGGAAGCTATAATACTAATAAAAGATGACGAGGACATCGAGTCTCTTTTTGAGAAATAATTTAGTGAAGATGAAGAAACTCTGTTTAAAATTCTTGATAATGAATCTTCTGATGATGAAGTCTCTTCTCTTGAAGAAGAAAATGGCGAATCAATATATATGATGAAACAATCTTGTTTCAAGCTAGAGCCTCAAAAGTCAATAGTCACTCGGTCATATGTCAAGCTTAATTTGCTTATACAAAAGTATCACAAACCAATCCTAGCTATTGGTTATATAAATACAAGTTCTTGTAGAAGTGTAATGAAACCACATATTCTTCCTACAGAAGAATGGCAACCATATGAAGAATACTTTACTTGTTGGACCCCGAATTTTTCTTAGAAATTAAAAATTATTAAATGAATGACATAAGTGATTTTGAGTATGTATGTGTTGTGGGTGTTTCAGAGTTAAATGAAATTGATGTGAAAAGAAGCGAATTTTGGTTTTGTTGACTTGGAAGTCTTTCAATAAATTTGTGTGTGTTAGGTTGCGATGACAATTATAGTGATTAATTTGATGTAAATGGAGTAAAAAAATCAAGAAATAAAGAGAAAGAGTGTGAAAATTGAAGAAATTAGAAAGTTTGACTTTTTGAGGATGAGAGTTGACTTTTTGATTTGGGCAAAATTTGAGAAAATAATCTACATAAAACTTGTATATTTTGTTGAGAGTTTTCTATAGCCATAAAGAATGATATTTTTCGATATCGGGGCTAGAAGATATGAAATTTTGAAGTTTGAATGTGTTATAGGCTAATAAGTTTAGGACAGAAACTTTGAGTTGAGATTTGACTTCTTTAGAGGTTAAATTGATTTCTCTGTCCTTGATGAAAGTTGTAGGATTCATTTTGATCTTTACATTGATATAAAATATGATATGTTTGGGCCTTGGAGTTGAAAGATAGAAATTTTCAAAGTTAAGTCCTTGTTTAGGGATTTATTAATTTGGAGAGAAAGTTTGATTGGATTTTGGACCCTTTTAGTGATGAAATTGATTTTCGAGTTCTTCAAGGAAGTTGTAGAGCTTCCTTTAAGCTTTTTATTGATACTAAATTGGTTAAATTTGAAGTTCGGGACCAAAAGTTACAAAATTTTGAAGTTCTGTGTTAAAAAAAAGGGGGAAAATCGAAGTCAGCCATTTCGCGATCGCAAGCTGCTCGCGATCACGAACTGGTCGTTTTTAGCTGAGGCTCACGCTCGCGAGGAATGTTTTTGGCCGAGGCTCGCACTGGCGAGCCGTCACACTAGCGAGCCTTCGGTTTTCTTCGGCTTGCGATCTCGAGCAGGCTGCTACAGTGCGACACCTATTTTTGATTATTTGATTTTTCCTCCACTCTTTTGCAAATATCTTTTCCGTCCGACATCGGATTGATCCGATTTTTGAAACGTTGGATTCCTAAGACTTTCCTCTATCTGTTCACGGAGAATTAAAAATTTTAGAGATTAAATTGAGGATGATTGATTGAAATTAAAGTGAGATAAGTTGGATAATTTTCTAAACATGGTTCGGTATTTTGATAAATTCGGGATCTGTGGAGATCCGATTGAGCTGATTCTTAAGGCAAAATAAAATTGAGATATGGGAATACAAATTATATGAAGGGATCGAATTTCAACTCATGATCGCGAACTGGTCGTTTTTAGCTGAGGCTCACACTCGCGAGGATTGTTTTTGGCCGAGGCTCGCATTGGCGAGCCGTCGCACTAGC
>JANIHZ010000001.1:23852600-23863606 GCA_027478365.1 Erythroxylum rufum
TTGTCATCAGCATCCATCCATTAATAGTGAAATCTTTTCCACTCCAAAGCAAGGGTTAACGTTGTCTTCATAACTTAAAGAACTCTATCAAATCTTAGTTAAAAAAATTAGTACCATCAAATTAAAACTATGAAAATAATTAAACTACTAATGAGAATCCTACAAACTACTCAATCAAAACAAAAAAAAGCTAATTATTGGGTTGCCTCCTAAGCAACACTTCTTTATGAGTATTATAGCTGGACTTTCCAACATGTCCTTTTTAACCTAGATCTATAATTAATAACTTTCTTCTGTTTGTTTGCCTATATAAAAATTCAATAGCCTACAAATAGGCCATATGTTATGAGATAATAAGAACATAAGGTATAAAATTAATAAAACCAATTAACTCTATTAATGTGCTTTTAATAACAAATTGCCAATATAGCAAGGAACAACAAAACCTCTTAGATCTTTGATTGACCCTGACAGTTTGTTTTGTGGGAAAAAGGAGCCTTTCATACTTAAGATGAATGTTGACAATTCCTTGATAGCCTCATCATTTGGCTCCTCCTCTTCATCTTCCTCTTTCTCCTTTTCTTTCTCTTTCTCCTCCATGTTTTGAATAGTAGCTTCTTCCTTTTCTTTAACCTCTATCTTCTCTCCTAAATCTTCTTCCTTCTCTTCTTACACTGCAGCTTCCTCCATGTATTCAATCTTTGGATCCTCTCCACTATGAAAAATTAATGCATTCACATGATCCTTTAAGTTTAATTTGGTGCATTCAGATGAAACAACTAGCTCTTAGAGTCTATAGAGGGCATCCTCTTATAAACCAATGCCTTTCATGAGAACACCTCTAAGGCATTCCTCTTTCTCTTATCTCCATTGTTATAAAATTCTATATAAAACATAATCGTTACATGTATAGTCATAATAACTACTCCATTTTGGATTATAAGTATTCCCATATAAGATATCCTAAGGCCAGTTCTCCATATAATTTGAATACTCCGATATATTTTTCATTGCTTAACATTCGTGATAAAGGTGATAACCCTTACAAATGTCATAACACACCGTAGATATCAGTTAAAGCTTCCAAATACATGTCACTATATCTCTTATTCTAAAATTTTAAAAAATTTGGGTAAGCTGAGGCCTAGCCCGGTCTATTGCCATTTATACTTTTAATACTGCTATAAGTGATTGCATAAGATAGTTCCCCTAAGAATGTTGTCCTCTTAACTCTTCCATTGTGTTTGGTGGCTATAATAATGACTACTCAAATCCTAAAAAGTGAGGCAAAAAGACAAGATCAAGAAAGAAAGTTATAAGGACAAAATAAATATAAAAGAAAAGAAATAAAAACTACCTAAAATGATAAAAACACTAGATTAATGAAAATAAGGTTTTCGTAATATTCTAGTCCCTAGAAACAGTGCCAAAAACTTGATGTGAAATTTTATGTTTTAAATTGCAAGTGCACAACGTAGCTGTAACTAGTACCGACAAGCACGGGTTGATCTTATGATGACTAGAATTACTAGTATTTATTGTCTTTCTATTATTAAGCTTAATAAATTATGGTGTTTAAGATAAGTAAAATACAAAGTAAAACAATAAACTAAAAGAAAACAACACAGGTAACTAACTATAACGAAGATTAAACTAAGAAACAATTAAGGAAAACAGTGGTACTTAGACTTTGAATCCTCATAAGATTTCTCATGCAATCATGATTTCACTACTTAATTTAATTTATAGTTTATTAGACTTATTTTATGTTAACATATTTCACAAAACTATTAACACCTAAACCTTTGTTAATTAATTGAAATCTCTTTCTAGTTTAAACCCCTGAGATTGCATTAATTTATTCTTAAATTTCATTATTATGTTTGACCCTAATATAGAGGGTTTATGTCGGCCTATTTCTATATTTTCATACAACTCTTTTCAATTATGGTAGATCTATTAATACAAAAAGATTTCTTAATCTCAATTACATAGAATCATATATGAAATAATACGCTGGCAATATTAAGTTGAGAATAACTAACATAATTGAATCTCAATGAAACTAAAGTATGAATTAAGGTAAAATAAAATCACTACAAGGTCTATCCTTGGTTTCATCTAATCCAAGTACCAATAAAAGTTTAGCTCATAATTATAACATTAAAACTAAAGGAAAATCAAAAAACTAAAAGAACTATGATGAAATCCCTTTTAATCTTTATGAAATCCACTTTAGATTGATGAAAATCCACCCTAAATATGTTTCCTTGAATTTTCTTCATTCTCTCTATCATTATAGGCTCTCAAGATGTCCTTTCCCGAGCCCCTTAGGACTTTTAGGAACCCTTTTTCCCTTTCCCCCATTTTATTTTTGTTTTAACCATTTATAGCTTAAATTTAAGAATTTTTTAGTTAATACGGTCGCTCACACGACTGTGTGTATGGTCGTGTCCCTCAATCTCAATTTAATCTTCAAAAATCATGAAGAAACAAGATCCTAGAGAGCTATATGGGCTGCTATACACCATGTAGACTTACACAAGCAACTACTAAACTGGCTTCAATTTTCTATTTTCTGTCTCAATTTTACCCTATTTCTTCTCCTTTTTATCCATGAAGGTAAATAAACCTAAAAACATAATTGACACAAAATAAGTACCATAAATAAAAAAAATGTCAAATAAACAATCAAAATGTATTAAATATGGGATTAGAAATATAGTCTATTTATCATTTATAATTTGTGATCTCCAAAGTATCTTGTATAAGGATTGTTATATTTTAATACTACTTATGACTTATTCTTGTTAAAAGTAGCTCAACCAACAGTTATTGGATATAGAATGAACTATACGGAGGTGGTTAAGTGATCAATATAGATTTATCACCCTAAAATGATTAAGGAGAATGTTCTATTTTTATTAATTAATATTAATTTGAAGAATCCTTAAGCAAGGTGGAATGACACTTTGAGAATTTTCAAATATCATTAATATAGTCAATTACTAATGGTAGAGAATTTTCATGACTGGACTCAAATATAGTAGACATTATTTCCATACTCTATGTTTATTCAAAATATTATATAATGAAAGGAATGAATTATACAAAAACATTATGTATAAAAAGTTTAGTATAATTTTTTTTCAATATTCCTAAATATTTAAGTGTTTGTGATGCGTTGCTAGATATAATTTTGATCTATATCTATAAATTTTTTAATTAGAGAATTAAAGAAGTTTATTGTATGTATTTTTGAATATAATACATGGATATAATTTATATCCATTGCTAGTATATTTATGGACCTAATATATCACACATAAAAAATGAATTGAAGAGAGAAAATGTGTTTTAACAAGTTAGACTTGATTAAATTTTTTTTAGAAACTTTATAATTAAATATGAGATATTTAATAAACAAGTGCCAGTTGGAGATAATGAATCTTATTTGTGCCCTAATAGGTATTTAATTATTTCTAATTATATTTAATGTTTAATTGAAATTAGAATTATTTTTTTTTAATTGAAAGAATTTTTCTGTGAGATCCCATATCGGTTGGAGAGGGGAACGAAGTACTCCTTATAAGGGTATGGATACCTCTCTCTTACAGATACGTTTTCTACGACCTAATATACCGAATCCCATCGGAACTCCGAGGTTAAATGTGCTTGGGTGAGAGTAGTTCTGTGATAGGTGACCTCCTAGGAAGGCCTTGGGAAAAGCAAAACCTGGAGGGCTTGGGTAGGCTAAGGCCCAAAGCAGACAATATCTGTAAGCGGGTGATCTGGGATGTTACAATTGATATGTCACAAAGAGCTTATATTCAAGGAAGATCAATAGCTGACAATATTTTGTTAATACAATAACTATTCAAAACTACTCAAAGAAAAGTTTTCCTAGTATATACACCTTAAAGATTGATTTTCAAAAGTCTTGTGACTCCTTAGATTAGAGTTTTTTAACTAACATTTTACAAGCATTAAGTTTCCCAAAATAGTTTATTCAATGGATCACACAATGCATAACAACAGTGTTATATGGAGTTCTCATCAATGGAGAACTAACACGATTGATTACAGGAGCTAAAGGCCTAAGAAAAGAAGACCTTTATCTCCTTACCTTTTCACCCTAGCTATGAAGGTACTAGTGAGACTTATCAAGGGGATGACTAGCAGAGATCAGCATTTCAGTTTTCACTCTAAATGCAAAAGATAAAGAATTTTAAGCCTATCATTTGTTGATGATTTAGTTATACTATCAAAAGAAAATCCAAGCTCAATATGCTTACTAACGACTATTCTCAACTTTTTCCAATCTTTTGACCATTAGCAAATAGAAAAACTTGTTAATCATTTCATCTAGTGCTAAGTAAGTATTAGGTTGATTAGCTCAAATTTTAGGTATCAAACCATCTAAACCTCCAATCATCTATCTAGAGGTTTCCATCATCACTAGAAGGCCTACATATAAGCACCTCATGCCACTGTTGGATAAGATCAAATTAAGGATATAAAGTTGGTGCTTACAATTTTTGTTTATAGCATAAAGACTATAACTAATAAAGTCTATTCTCAACAATCTGTATATATATTGAAGCTCACACATTTGGTTTCCTAGAATATCACCAAAAATATAGAGAAGATGTTAAGGAGCTTCCTATGGAAGGGGAATGTTGAAGGAAGAGTTTATTCTAAAGTAATATGGAATGAAGATTGTAAGAGTAGTAGGAAGAAGGACTAAGAATCCTTCTACTAAGAAAAATAAACCAAACTTTGATGATAAAAAGAGTATGGAGGCTTTTAACAGCTAAGGAATGCCTATGGGTATTATAGGTATATACCTACTATATAAAGCATCAACAATTCTGGCTAAATCATCCTAATCCCAATTTCTCTTAGATCGTGACTTAAAATATTCAAGCTCAAACAAAATTTTGGAGCTGAATTTAAACATAAAGTGGAAAATGGGTAGGAACACTTTTTGGAATGACAATTGGTGCAATTTGTGACCTTTGAAGGAGGTTCAAGTACTGAAGTCCCTAACAAAAATGATATTGGGTCATGTAACATTATGTAAAGCTATCAAATCTTATAAAAATTAGCTATCTAGTAGTATCTATATTCAATCAATACTAGTACAATTAGATCCATACAAGGAGGATGAGATTATATGGAGAAAAAGCAAAAGAAAGTTCATCAACTTGTCATGTAAACAACAGTTAAAAGGTACTAGCTGTAAAGTCACATAGAGTAAGTTGGTGTGGTTCAAGGAAGCATATCCTAGGGCATCAATGGTGATGTGGCTAGCAATGAAGGGGAGACTCTTTACCCTTTCCTAAGTAAAGAAATTACTAAGAGTGTGGCATGTGTGTTATGTAAACAAAATTAGGAGACCCCTAAACATTTGTTCTTCACATGTTCCTACTCACTGCAAATATGAGCAATAATCAGGGACCTATGCAAACCCCGAATACCACATACCATATGGAACGACATAGTCCAATGATGCTGCAATAATCTGAAAAGGTAGGTAGTGAAATGGAAAATAATAATAATAATTGCCCTAAATAACATGGTATACAACATTAGTTAAAGAGGAACAGGAACATATTAAAAAAAAATGCAATGGACGAGCAAATCTTAATCAATAGCATTCGAGAATGTATTCAAGCTTAACAAGTACATGAAGCATGTAATCTAGAATCAAGAGTCCACGAAGACTACCATTAGGCAATATGGAAGATAAATGCAAAATCAAAAGATTCCACCATCAAAAAATGCAACAAAGCATATTAGATCATAATACAAAGTTAAATACCACAAATTGAGCAAAGAAGAATAAAATTACTTGAGAAGAGGGATGAGGAGCGATGGAGTATGGCACCAGAATCATAAATTGATGGTGGAAAAGGGAAAGAGGCATCTCAGGATTAAAGGTGGAAATAGTACATTGCTATTTGGAACACGAGAGCAGAAAGGCAACTTGTGGAGAAATCTATAACAACAACAATAATTACATCCACTAAAAGTCCTGCTAAATTCAAGGTTCGGGAAAGTCTAGTGGTACGCAATCTTACTCTTACCAGGTAGATAGACTATTTTCTATAGACCCACATCTAATACAAAATAATAATAGTACAAAATATAAATAAATACATATAAAAAAAGTTGTACATAATATAGAACATATAGAACATGGTAACGATTAACAATAAAAGATAAAATAAGTAAATAAGTACACCAACCAGAGGAAAGACAAATATAAAAATAAATCAAAACAACCATTATAAGAAAGCAACTAGACTAAGTAAGAAATTGATTAAGCTAAAAAACTAGGAGGGAAGTACTATGTAATAAAAGAAAGCTAAATATAAAACGAAAGACTCGAAGAAAAATATTTAAAAGACTTAAGAGAACGAGAAAGACCTCTCTAAGTGAGATCTTTGATCCGTGTCCTAGTATGCTAAATTTTTTTATTATAGGTCATATCCTCTGTAAATTCTAGTAGAGTCATATCATTCTTAATCACTTCCTTCTTGTTCTTCTTAGGCCTTCTTCTTCTTCTTCTTCTTTTTTTCCTTTTATAGTCTATAAGTACTATTTTCTTATATTGTCTCACTGGAGTGTTAGGATGTTTCCTTTTAACATATCTAAACCACCTAAGTCTCGTCATTCTTAATTTATCATTAATACAGGTCACCTTCAGTTTGTGTCTTACTATAGATTCCTAACCTTATCGATCTCTACCAATAAAGTTATACATCCAGCAGAGCATCTTCATTTTTACTACCCTTAGCTGATGACTATGCAATTGTTTGATAGGTCAACATTTTATTCTATAAAGCATATCTTACCTAATTGCTAAACAATAAAATTTATCTTTGAGATACGAAATCTTCTTGTTACGTAAAAGACATTTAGAAGTGTCGAAATAGGAAAACACTTGGATTCTACGAGTCTGGCTAACATATTGGGCGGGCTTCTTATGGCAAATTAGTGTTCATTAGATATTAAGAGTAAAGGAAAGAAATATGTAAGGATATATCTAATAGTAGTTGTGACCATTTCAAATGTGAGAGTAGATGTGTGGCAAGGATGAGATGTACCATAATTTTGTAAAATATTATTTAATAAGTTAAAACGTAACATTCTAAACCCTCAATTACTTTAATAATAACTTTATAAGGTAAATTGATAATCATATGTTTTAAAAGATTTTAGTTCTTTCTTTTAATTAATGTTTTCATTAAGACTTTTATTATTAAAGTGTAAATACAATCATCCCTTCCTTTTTATGTTAAAAGATCCTTTTTCTACTGCTGTGACTAGATGCTTCTCAAAAGTCGTTATTTATTCATTTCTTCTTCTGTTTTCAATATAAAATGTCAGATAGACGATCACATACTACGAATTGTTCTTTTTTATTTGAAGAAAATTTGTATGCTATTATAATGAAGTTACGAAGGTCAATAATGATTTTAAAGAATTCATTAAAAATTATAACATGTAAATATATTAATTAGGAGATAAATTAATAATATATGAATTTATAAAGATTTTTCAAACTTAAGCTGAAGATGAATCCTTAGAGCACTATGTCTAAAATTAATCTGAAGATGTACAGAAAACATTAGAAACGCCAAATTGAGATGCCGCAACTCTTTTAACTTCTCCGGATAAATACACCAATAACATGACAATCATATAAGAGTGTTGACAACAAAAGGCATTCACTTCAATAGGACCAAGTGTAACGTAAGTTCTCATCTTCTCGGTAGAATCAATGCTAAGTCTCATAGATCAGAATTGCACGCATTACCTTGTTCTAACTTCTGCCACAATCCAATTAAACTAAAGATCATAAGGATATGTCCAGTAATGGCAGGCCAGTCGTTCCCTTCCTCCTTCTTCCAACTATACTCTTCGCAATATCTTCGAGCTTTCTTACCATCTCCCACGGGGCTTCCAGAACTAAACCTCATCAAATTCCTGGTACTTGTTCTTCATCTTGTTAGTTGCAATTCCTGAAATGAAATCTTGTTACACAAGACTAGGCTAAGTTCTTTTCAAATGGGTTGTTCTTTTTCATTTTCTTTTTCTCCATATTTATTGTTTCCATGATCAAATTCAAGAACAGTGTTTTCTTCGTCGCATTTTGGCCTTTTCAATGATGTATTCAAAATGATTATACAGGGTTGGCCGAGGAACTTCATGATACGTTATTTTCATGGGGAATGAACAGCTATCTTCTTGATGTGAAAAGTGTCGAACTTAATAGAAGTACGTCAATGATATTAGCTGCAAACAGAACACAAAGGAGAGACCCTCTTGACGATTTCAGATACTATAAAGGTGGCTGGAATATTAGCGAAGGGCATTACTTTTCCGTGAGTTTCCATGGAGCAAAATTAAAATATTCAATGAACTTGGTTAAACTTTTATATTAAGATGGTTTCTCGAAGCACTAATTTCTATTACATTGCAGAATTGTGTGATAAATAAATTCCTTGAGCTACATGGGTTATCACAACTTTCTCAATTTTGTTATGATTAAGTAGTTTTGCCTTTACCTTTGGGATTAATGAGACAATGATCTGCTCATTCTCTTAAACGTGTTTTTGTTACAGTCTATTGCATTTACGGCTGCCCCTCTGCTGCTAGTTCCCATAACCTGGATTGCGGGATTAGCTGTAATTTTACTGTTAATATGTATTCGTCATTTCTGCTATACACGGAGGAAAAATGGCTATTCTCGATTCGCTTATGCTCTTTCTCTTACCCTTCTCATATTGTTCACAATTGCTGCAATGTAGGTCCACTCGGAGTCTCTTCTTTAATGCGCTTATTTAGTCTTATGTTTCCGATTAGCTCCAAGCATTTATTTCTTATATGGTTTACCTCAGAATTGGATGTGCTATTCTCTACACTGGAGAGGAAATGTTTCACAGCAGTACAAGAAGTACAATAGATTATGTAGTAAACCAGGCAGAGATCACAGTCAGGAATCTAACTACTGTGTCCAAATACCTGTCTGCTGCTAAGATGGTCGAGGTGGATCAGTTTTCTCTTTCCCCAAGTTTCACCAATAGCATCAGCAGGGTAGAAAAAATGATAAATGCTTCGTCTATTGTCCTGAAAAGAGAAACTAGCAAAAATTCACAGAAAATACAGAGCTCTTTGGATTCTTTGTGAGTAAATGCTTTTATCAGGATTTGATTGAGAAAGCTGCAAAATTTTTTGAGGAATTCAAGTATTTTCTTCACATGCATCGCAGAAGGTTGACTTTGCTCATTTTAGCTGCTTTGCTCCTCTTATTGGCTTTCATTGGCTTATGTAAGTGTAATATCCCTTTATATAAATAGATAGAGAGATAATGACAATTGACTTCGAAACATTTTTAACTGATCATGCCAATGATTGCAGTGTTTTCAATTTTGGGAATGGAAACAGCTTTGTACATGTGAGTTACTTAGACGTCCACTCTCATTGTGGTCCATGCTCTTCACATGCTTATTTTTCGTTTTTACATCAGAAAAACGTAAATTTTTCACCAGAATTGGAACTGATGGTCGAGGAGAAAATTTTGTACCTCCTCCCCTGTACAGTAACCTTGTGATTTCTCGGTCTGTTTGCTTTGCAGTTTGGCTCTTATAGGATGGATACTTGGAATATTTGCCTTCATATTATGTTGCTTTTTTCTACTTTTGTATAAGTAAGTCCAATCTCTTGCCACTTAAGGAGACATTAGACATCAACAGATGCTATTGATCTGGTCAAATACTGTTTTAAGTATAAGACATGTCTTTCTTCTTTCAACTTCAGTTTGGTGGGAGACACGTGTGTTGCAATGGAGGAATGGGTCCAAAACCCCATAGCGCATACAGCATTAGATGACATCCTCTCCTGTGTAGATCACGATACCGCACAGGAAATATTTAGACAAAGCAAGAACGTTACATTCCAGGCTGTTGGTATTGTTGACCTATTCATCACTACTGTGTCCAATGTCGACCCACCACTCAACTTGCAGCCAAAACCTGAAGTTGTATACTACAATCAATCTGGTCCAAGGGTGCCTGTCCTCTGTAATCCCTTTAATGCTGACCTCACCGATCGAACATGTGCTGCTACTGAAGTAGACTTGGACAATGCATCCCAGGTAAGAAATGTCCAATAGCATGTAGTCCCTACGCTTTCTGAGCTGAAAAAGGAATTGATTGTATAGTAGATTTTCAAGAAATGGAAACCTTTTCTTGGTATGCACTATGTAGGAATGGAGGAAGCATATCTGTCAAGTTTCTAGGAATGGTACGTGCACATCCACTGGCAGGTTGACCCCGGAAATCTACATGCAGATGGTGTCTACGGTGAATGTAAGCAATATTTTGTACCGGTACAGTCCGTTCCTTGTTGATCTTATAGATTGCAGCTTTGTGCGAGAGACATTCAGTGTCATCATCAAGCATCATTGCTCAGGCCTAAGGCTCTATACCAAATTGGTGTTTATCGGGTTGATCATGGTTTCAGTAGCAGCTATGATTTTGTTGATCGTATGGGTGTTTTATACGAGACAGAGGCGGCACCGGTTGGTTGCTAAAGAGTTTATCATGCTATCGGCTGAGCAACATGAATGAGAAGAAGCGAGTCTTTGAGGGTTACACTTATTCTCACAATTTTTATGTACAAATTAAGAGTGAGGATCATGCACATACAATTGTCGACAGAGACATACTAGAAAATCACGCAACGAGGCCTCATGTTCTTAGTGTCGAATGAGAATTTCTTCCAAACTTGGGCTCCTAGGACATCAAAGGGCCAATCCCAAGCCCTGTTTACAATAACTTTACTTAAGGTTCTGACATTCAAGTTTCTTTTCTCTAGTGGGACTGATCTTGGCGTATTTAATACCTTAACCTCTAACGGCCTAGAGCCTTGGTAATGGAGGTGGCAAGATTTCAAGCTTTGTTTGAACCTTCACATTTTCATCATCTACATATGGA
>JANIHZ010000001.1:24013807-24024174 GCA_027478365.1 Erythroxylum rufum
CAAATATATAATTCCAACATTTTAAAAACATAATATATAAATATTAATTAAAAAAATAAAAATAAAAATATATATTTTCATAAATACATACAATGTTTATTAAAAACGGTTGGGCTAGAGTTTGAGATTTCTGCCCAAACGCTTATGTACCTCATTTTTATTGAAGATTAAAGCCCTCGTAGCTCATTAAGTAAAATATATATACAATCCCAAAAAAATTTACAAGATCACACTTTTAAACCCTTTCCAAAATAATTTAAAACATATATACAAATAACTAGGCCAATTTCAAGAAAACACATACATAGCAAAAATGACACAAGCATAACAGCACCTGACGATACAACTAATCATGCGATGGAATCCCAACTACTATAGCACTTGTATGCATATCTGAGGTGGTTTATTTAAAAATATAAAAATAGGGGTAAGCTAAACGAGCTCAGTGAGTATTAATCATTTTACTAAAAAATAAACTTTTCATAACAACATAATTGAAATATTCTCATACAATAATAAAGCTCATGGTAAAATAATTACCACAAAAATTTATTCGTGCATTATAAAATCTGGTAATAAAATAACACTTCGTAAAACACAATTTCAAAATTTCTGAAATACTATTTCGAAATGTTTTTTTGAAATTAAACTTATAATATAAAATTTTATATTTTCCTTTTTCCTTTTTCCTTAAACAATAAACAGTGGTGACAATAAGTTTTCTGAAAACTTTTATAATGAAAATAAGCCAACCACTTGAATTGGTACCATACAGTGCCTAATAAATAATAGTGACATTATTATTTTTGTAAATTTTCTTACACAACATAGCCCACCACTAATTTCTTTACCACACAATACCCTAGGAATAAAGTCATGAAACTAGTCCTACATTGCTTACCCGTGACTGGTTAACTACTAGTTAGGAAGCTAGTTCTACATCACTTACCCGTAATAGGTTAATTGCTATAAACCAGTAGTTACGGAGCTAGTTCTACATCACTTACCCGTAACAATTTTGGCTAGCACTATATATACACAATACGTGCAAAGGGTGACTCATTAGACTACTACCAGACACAATATCACCCCTGTTAGTAACTGACATCCCCCAAGCATTGCCATGCACATTTTAGGGTACTCCTACTGGTAAATATGTAATACCATCAAGACGTACCATAGGCAAAAAATTTATTTCCTTTTTATCAACAAATAACATAATTTCAATATAAATTCAAATCATAGAAAAATTTAACTTTCAAACTAAAATTCATATATTACTAAAATATAAACTTATACTAGCAACATTCACTTGTATATATCATTCATATAAAACTCAACATAAATATTCATTTCGTGATAAAATAAAAAGCATTTGCATAAAATCAATTTGAAGTACATACACGACTTGCTAGTTTCCTTTTCATCACTTTGAAATCCTTCAGTTGGCTTCATTTTCAGATTTGAAAATCTAATACACATACATTCGAGTCTTTAATACATTTTACAACCAAATACACCATAAACTATTTCAACTTTATTACTTTCCACATACACTCCATATACTTTTTTTTTCAAATAATAACATAACACTTCATTTAATAATTCCAATGCCACAAATATACTTAGTGACCATCCTTAATCATATTCACATGGTCATTACATCATAACCATACTTTTATGCCAAAAATGCCCTTAAGGCTAAACTTAACATATTTTACATTAAACTTTTCCAATTTAATTCCATTTGATTTATAAAACTTAAAACCAATCCAAATTTACTTCCATGACATTTTAATACACACATTTAAGCCATAAATTTTCATTAACAAATTTTTGCATAATCATGTACCCTTGGTCGAATTTCAACCAAAGCCAATTCCAAATCAATTCTTTTTCATTTTTTCACTTCATTAGCATCAAAATCATGCTATGAACATCATAAAACATAAAAATAGAATTTTGGATCATATCACATTAAAAACCCTAGCCATGGTTGAAACTTCATCTAATCATTTCTATGGTTTTTCTTCCATTCTTTCATCATTAAACTAACTTCCTAATGTCATTCATTAATCTTAAATCATCAAATGGCAAAATAAAACACTTTAGGCAATGGATCTTACCTTTGACCAAGTTTGACCAAGGTTCCACGCACTAGTTTTCTTGATTTTCTTCTCCTGATCACTTCCAATGCAATAAAACCTTGATATCACATCATAAGGGTGCAATTCACACCATCAAACCAAATCTAAACTGTAACACAACAAATCCAATTTTTCAACAAAACTAGTAAACTTACCAACCCAATTTCTTCTTCCCCTTCACTTGGATGGCTATGGGATCTTGCTGGATGTTTGATTGGAGTTAGGAGAGCATGAAAAATTCCTTAGATCACTTCTTTATGGCCTAGCCAAACCTCTCTCTTCTCCTTTTTCTTTTCTTTTCTTTTTTCTCTCTTTTTCTTCCTTTATCCATCAATGGCCGGCCACACCCTTTTAAAGAGATGAAAATTTTGCTTAATCACACTTTTTGCCCACCATTTCCATTAATAACACCTCATAATTACACCTTTACCAAAACTTATCATATTTATACTTTGACACATGCCAATTGTCACCATTTAATTGGTTACTTTCCAAACCAATTAATTTGTGCTTATCTCATGGAAATCTTCCCATGTAATGCACATATAGAATTATAATGCACTTTATACCTAAATAAATTCCAAAAATATTCTATGGTCACCCTAACTTTAAATTGACCATTAAATACTCTAATTGGGCATAAAAGATTTAAATTGGGTGCTTGAAAAAATTTAAATGGGAAAAAATCACTAATTCCCATTATTGTTCAATAAAGGACATTTTAGTCCAATAATTTCGGATCTCTTGAAATCTATCCGAATGACTTATTTTTACTCAAATACAGTCTTGTTTTAGACTCTTTAATCTTTTTCGATAATTTCTAATCATTAAGGTCTGCTCGTTAAAAATTTATTGTTCATGAACACTATTCATTGGAACCACTATTCATTCAGGATTTGTTTTTATTGCCTCAAACTTTCCTCCTAAGGTACTAAGTCTAGGGTTTCACACATATAAACACCTTTAAATCTCAAAATAACCATTTTATCCCTTATCAAATTAAACTGATAAACTTTTTAAAATAAATTCGCAAAATATTCTATATAATTCTAAACCTCAAATTGACCTCAATATACTCTAATTAGACTTAAAAACCTTCAGTTACATGCTTAGAACAATTTAATTTGGCATATTACCCCTAAAATCTATTATTTTTTATGTGGATTTTTTATCCAAAAATTTTCGGATTACTCACATTCTATTCAAACAACCTCCGTTTTGACCCATTTCAGCTCCTAGGGACTCTAATCCTAATTTCGGAGCTTTTCATCATATTTTAAAATTGTCCGATAACATTTTCGATTGTCTGAAAGAATTTTCAGATTGAAAATGAAAATTATCACATGTCATTGAAATGGATTTCATTCAAAAGTGTCACCTAAATCCCCAAAGCACGTTTCAGGGCTTTTAAAGCTCCTTCAAACTCATTCTATAGCTTTTTGAAAATTTCAAAAAATTTTTGAAAAATTTCCTGTCGAGTCCAGAACCGTCTCCGGTCTATCCGTGATTTCCGTTATATCCTCAGGAATACATTTAAACACTTAAATTACTCTAGTAGTATATCATAAATAGAGCATACTTTATAAAATGCAAATATAGCACATTACACAATACAATAATCGAAATAGCATATTACATCATGTTTCTTCATCTTTCTATGCACCAGCTTGGTTCAAGTTAGAGATCTACCTCTATTCTAACTTAGCTTCTCATTTTGATCCACAAGAGTCCATAAATGAATCTCATTAATAGCCAAAGCACTAAGGCCCCCAAAACTACCAAAGCTTGTTCTTCCTTTATTTCCTGCCTTGTTGGGCCCCTTGTTTCTTACTATATTCCCTGCCTTGTTGTAGGCAACTTGGGTACATATCTAGGCTTCCAAGATAAAGCCCTATTCTCCACCATGATGGGCAACCTATCCAAGGACTTTATTTAGCAAACGAAATTTGATAGGTCCAACTCCTTTTTTGCTACCAAGGGGAACTATTAATGGGATAAACACTTTATTAAGTCATATATTATAGGGCAAGGCATGGTTGGTGTTACCCTTCTCAAGCACATAAAGCATGTGCTAAATTTTGATTGAGGGTAGATTGATGGGCACCTCAGCATCAAGTAACTCTATAAGGTATGTATAATACACACCATTTAGCTTTATCCCCCTAAGAGTTATACTCCTAATAACAATGTGGAAAGAAACTTGAAATAGGGAGAAAAGTAACTGATGTTTAGTCCTTTTTTCTTCTTACCGCACGAATTGCTTATGAGCTTGATAGCAAGCTCATCTGGCTTAATGTCTGAGAGATGAGTCATATCCATCTTTTGGTACATATCAAAACCACTGCAAGGCACCTCTAGAATGTGACCTAAAGCAGTTGGAGTGAATGAAAATTTAAAGCCATTAGCACCATTAATCATATGCAAATCATCATCCCCATCCAAATTCATATAGAACTCGACAACCATTTCCTTAAACATCTCAAATCTAACAACCTCTTCAACCTTGAGATTTTATCTTTTCACCAAATGTTCACAACCATTATTCTCAAGCCAACTAAAGTGAAATTGATGGGGGACAGGTTGATCACATTTTAGAAAACTAATAAGCCTATCAATTTTGTAAGCTAATTTAGAGTCAGGCTTATCAAGCATGACATTTCCCTTTGTCCTTAGTGGAAGTGGATGCACTAGGCACAGGAATGGACTTGATCGAAGCTACCTGCGAGGCCTTCCTCAAGATCTTTAAGGTTTTTTGGGTTGTGGTTACTCATCACCAACTGAAGGAGGATGTTTTTAAGAGGTACTTGATGATAAAGAGGAACTAATCATCATCGTCATCCCCGTCACCCTCGACAATGTGTTTTTCAACTTGTTTCTTTCTAAGCTTGCCCAGTAGTTTTTTAATGCTATTTCTTAAACTATTTCTTGGTTGATTTGGCTTCTTCCAACTTGCCTCACTTCTCTTCTTCTGTTTTTAACCTCTCTTTCTCTTCCCTCTTCTCAACTTTCTCTTTTTTTTTCTTTTTCTCCTATTCTTCTTTTCCTTTTCCCTTTCACTTTTCTTTTTCTTTTCTTGCTTTTCCTTTTCTTACTTTTCCGTATTCTCAATCTCTTATTCTTCAAATGTGTCAAGGGGGTTTTCTTGCAAGTCATGATCATCTCTTTCCCCCTCAATAAGTGCACTTGAAGATTTTAATGTATCTTCTCTTCCTTCTTCCTTAACCCTTTCCTTTTTTAAATTCAAATTTTGAATTTTAAAATCTTTACTTGACTTTGAGCTTGCTCTAATTTTGGAACTACCTTCCTCCTCCTATTTCTTTCTTTGTTTCATCCCATGAACCCTATCACCTCTTGAATGGATTCAAAAAGATTAACAGTGATTTGGGGATCTCAACTAGTGGTAATGGTGGTGGTGAGGTTTGAGTTGTGGAGAGGGCTTAGATAACTCTCATCAGGCTTGTTGACTCAATGAGAATTAGTGATTTAGTAGGTGAAAGTGATTTTAGAGCTTGGTTTATGACGATTTTCCTTGTTTGCACCATGTTTTGATGATTGAGGATTAAGGTAATGACTGCAGGAGGGAGAGTGAGAGCATTTCAGGTTTAGGAGAGAGAGAAAGTGAATGGGAAACTAAGTAGGTGGGAGTTCTTTTATATGGGGAGGAGTTGGAGAGAGAATATGAAAGTAGAATTTTAAGGCAAATGGGGTTTTATGGAAGGTTTTAGAGATAATGTGGGTTTCTTAGTTAAAGATAAGATTTTGGAATCTTTTTGAGATAATGATAAGATTTCAAAAGATTTAAAAATTCTATCCAAATTTGATAGCTCCTAATCTCAGTTTAGGTTAAGCAAAAAACTCAACTATGCATTTAAATAACAACATAAAGTCAAATTTGATGAATTTTTTAAATCATGCTATATATAGTTATGCATTTGCGTATAAAAATAATATGTGCAACCATAATAGAATTTAAAACAAATATCAAGCAATTCTTACGAACTAAGCTTAGCTTTAAGTCTACCAGTTATTGGGAAAAACAAGAAATGCAGCATATGTTATATGATTTTGGTCATCCCTAACCTCTCTTATTTTCTCAAAATGTTTTCTTGGTAATGGTCTAGTGAATATGTTAGTGATCTGATCCTTAAAATTGCAAAAATTCATCTCAATAGATCCTTTCTCAATTTTATCATGTAAAAGTTGGTGTTTGATTTCGATATTCTTGGTTCTAAAATGTTGAAAAAGATTTTTTGAAATATTTACAACACTAGTGTTGTCACATAAAATAAGAATATAACCACATTAAAACCAAAATCCTTCAATTATTGCTTAATCCACAACATTTGGACATAACAAGTAGCAATAGACACATATTCAACTTCTACGGTAGACATGGAAACTAAATTCACTTTTTAGATGCCCATGAGATTAAACATAGACCTAGGAAATTGGCCATACCTGATGTACTTTTCCTATAAACTAAAATCCCTACATAATCAACACCATTATATCCACCAAGATCAAAATTAGCACCATAAAGCTACTATAACACAAATATGTTGTACCCATTTAAATACCTCAAAATACTCTTTACTACCTTCAAATGAGATTCTTTTAAATCACTTCGAATCCTAGCATACAAGAAAATGAAAAAGACAATTTATAGTCTAATTATAACTAGGTATATGAGAGATCCAATCATCCCTCTATAAACCTTTTCCTTAACTTTTTTACCTGTTTCATCCTTACCCAAACATTTATTAGCAGGCATAGAAGTGTTATAGGGCTTGGTTTATTCCATGGTGTATTTCTTCATAAGTTCCTTTGGGTACTTTTATTGGCGGAACATTATTCCGTTTGGGGTATATTGATGACCATGATAAATTTTAAAATTTCCACTGTCAAAAAGACATAAATCATGGGATCTCGATAATGATGCCCGGTTGGTGTTTGGCAGAAAAAACTAGTTCATAAATATATCACAATGTTATATGTGTATGATCACAATACCAGCACAAAAGAACACAAGCATAATATATATATACATTATTCTGGAGATAATAGAAGTAGTATTTTGTTATAATAATAAAGATAATAGTGAGATACAATAGGTTTAGAAAGAGATAGTACATATCTCCGAAACAATTTCCAATCCATGCATACCTACATATTCTTTTTATGTATATATTTATTATGTTTTTGGTTAGTTATCCTTCAACCCAACCCTACTAACCAACCTTATATTCATCCCTATCACTGAAACAAGCATCTACATTTCGGATACCCTCCTCTTATTTTCTTTAACTATATATACATGTCAAGTTGTACATGTGCACGTGAACCTAATGACATTTTCCACAAATTATGTGCTTAGATTTTTTTTTACTAAAGAGATTACACGACTGAAAGCTTTAGAAAATGTTTTGTTCTTTGAAGTTTGAACATAACTTCAGTCTATCTATTTTTGTTTGTATTGCTATTAATATAAGCTCACTTGCTGATACAAACAAAAATAGACCCTATCTCTTTAAACAAACATGAATTAACTGCCTAAGGATTTTATACTTATTTGCTTACATATGTTTTTTTTCTTAATGTAAATGGATCAAAATAATGTGACACCTAATATACTAACTTACCTAGAAGTTGTAGTGAAAAATGTTTCAAATTAGGATGAAATAAGTCTTCTTTTATATAATATATGAAGTAAAATCAAATGACCAGTATCTAAGGTCAAATTTAAATGATATATTCCAATTCTACAAAATTATTTGTTAAAATATCATATGCAAGCTTTTAATGACAACAACATAAGATTTAAGGTGTGGAAATTAAGAAATTGTTACAACTCAATCGTATATAGAACTATGACAAAATAAGGCAGCTTTGAGTTTTACATAGCAAGGTAATATTACAAGAGCAACTAAAAATAGTGTCTAGTTAACAATAAATTTCACATATTTTTAACTGAGCAGGCATTAAAGATCAAAGTTGAAACCAGGGAGCATATTTGGAACTTTGTAATGTTTTACATAGACAAAAAAATCAACAAATTGCAATGACTTTATCACAATGATGAATATGAAAAAATGATAAAATAAATAAGAGGAGAATACCTAGTAGAGGAGGCGACTAGCGAGGAGTGAAGTAGTGAAGTAGAGCAGCGACACTAGGAGTGTGAACTAGAGGAAGTAAGGAGGTCTAATGGCAAGAAGGGCAACTGCAACTTTCAGTCACGTAGGTAAGGAGGGAAGAGGATGACTATTGATGAAGAAAGATTGTTTATTGTCTAAGGAAGATAGTCTTTTGTCTGAAGAGGAGAATACCTAGTGTAAAATGATGTTGTTTTACCTAATGTAAAATGATAATATTTTTTAAGCTTGAGCCTGGCTTAAAAGCTGGTTAAACCAAGTTGAGCCTGAGCTTATATGTCAAGCCTATGCGGGAAACATCTAATTATTGTCATCTCTTCCTACTACCATCAATAACTCACTTTTTACAACCCTTTTAATAAAGCAACCATCTAGTCTTATCAATCTTCTACATCTAACTAAGAACCTCTTTTTGCAACATACAAAACACATATACATCCTGTCAAATGATGAATGTAAATCATCTCTAAGAGATGGCCTTGCAATAACCAATTTAATTCTCTTACCAAGATTTGACCTCAAAAGTTCTTCCTTATAATCCCACAACTTATTGTATTCTGCCCTTTCACTTCCTTACATTTCCTCTATCACCAACTTCCTAGCCCTATAGTAAATATTGTAACCAACATTGACTCTCAAATCTTTCTTAACAAACTTCTTCAAGTCTATTAGATTTAGTGTAATGAGTCTCGAGAGGTCTTCAAAGTAATTGTTAGAAAGACAATTTGAACCCACACTTTTGTTGCGAAAAACATGATTGCATATATGCTTTTATTCTTAAACTCTTACTTGCATATATATGTGTAAGCAGTCAGTTCACAACATTAATGAAGCCTAAATTTAAAATTACTAGAAGATTGACAATAGTTGCTTGAAAGCTATTTAAATCTTTTAACAAGCTCATTAAATTATACACTTTGTTATACTTACTCACATTTAGTTCTTACAAATTATCAATGTCAAGTTTGTGAAGTGCCTCTTTGAATTGGTTAGAATTATCAAACAATATACCAAGCTCCATTTAAAACTTTTTCATATAAGGACTGAATCTATAAGCATTTGATTTATGTTTCAACCTCTCATCTACATCCAAACCACCTTCTTCAAAGCTGCAATTGTCATATGATCCTAAGTAATTTGTCATAATTCCATCTTTTATCTCATTCCCATCATTATCATCTGTTGTATTTTCTTTTATAACTTTCCTTTTTCTCTTATATGTTGCAAATATCACTCTAGATTTTTTTTCCTTAATTTGTCCCCTTTTAAATGAAGCAATTAAATCCTTAGACAAACCTAACCCTTTATCATCTAAATTTGAGTCTAACGCCTCTTTAATCCTTACATCAATAAATAAATTCTCTTCTTATTCATCTGGATCAACTTCACTCCCACTTATGCCTACATCTTCTTACTCAACTACATCTTCATTCGTGGAATGCATAATAGTGGACCAAATGATATTGATGGGGACATCATCTGCAATCCCAGTAATAACCTCCACCTCAAAATCATTATCAAAAGATTGTTCTAAAGATGATAAATTAGATCCATAATCAACGTAGATCTTCATCACTTTATATTCTACAATTAGCTTACACATCTCCAACGCACAAGTATCACTCTTATCCACCTCCATTAACCCATTTTTTAGAATAGGTCTTGCAGTCACATACATAAGCTTATTAGCTTTTGGACCTTTAACATCATCCATAAGAATCCTATTAAGGTCCTAATAACAAACCTATCAATTTTAATGTCCCAATTTTCAATATTTCCACCCATATATTTAACATCTTCCCCTTAGATGATCTTTCCACCATAAAATATACTCAATTTTTCATCCCAACCATCCATTTATGTTTACTTAGGCCATCTCCAACCATTACACCAAATTTGGTGTAAAGTGGAATATTTCCATAATCTTTTTACACCAAATTTTGTGTTACTCCAACCATTCTACACCAAATTTTTACACCAAAATTTTTTCAAAGAATGTACCACAATAATTTAGTTATTAACTAAATTAGTTTATATTTATATAACCACAATAATTTAGTTATTAATT
>JANIHZ010000001.1:24031465-24053028 GCA_027478365.1 Erythroxylum rufum
TTAGTTTTTGTAAATTAATCAATTTTTATAAATCAAAATAAATAAATTAATTTTCATTTAATATTTTTCTTTATCAATTAAACTTCAAATTCTTAAATAAATAAAGATAGTTTTCTTTAATCATATTTCAAATTATTTAAGTTACAATCGGTTTTATGATAATTTAATTTTGTTTGAATTTTTTAAATCTTAAACTTTTTGTCTAACCGGTTTAACTTCTAGTCTAGTTTTTAAAACATTGCAATTCACAAGTATACTTTGAATTTTAATGCTTACAATAAAGTACAACTTAAACCCTAACATTTTGAAGCATTCAAATTGAACTCAAATGTTTTTTAAAAGTTAAGAATATATCTTAAATAAACAAATTTTTTTGACAAAGTTAACTCTTTGTCAGTTAAATGTCATGTTAATACTAACATGATATTATATTATATTTTTAAAATAAATAGTGAGTCTCACTACCATATAATTAGCATTTTAAAATAAATTAGAAAATAGATCCTGATATTATGTGACAATAGGGCTTTCTGTTATATATTTTAGCCAGAAAGTCTCACTTGCCACGTGACAATGAAATTTACAGTATATATTTCAGACAATAATTTTTTTTTGTAATATAACGGTGAGGCTCATTTTTATTTTAGAAAATAAAAAATAACATGTTAATATTAACGTGATATTTAACTGACAGAAAATTAATTTTGTTTATCAAATTAACATCTGTTTAAATATTTAAAAGATTTAAAATGAAATTTTAGTCAAATATAGCCTGAATTTCTTCATTGGCTCTCCTGCAATGGCAATACCGTAATAATCTTTGAAATCTGAGGTCCAACTCTCCTGTCCCATCCTATATTAAGCTTGTCGCTTCTCGTGTGGATCTGAGATGGGTTAAAATCGCAGTCCATGACTTTTGCATTATACTTCTCAGCTCCGTCCTGACCTCAGTTCCCCTCCCTTGGATTACTCTCGCTTAACGACATCAAAAGACTGTGGTCTAAGATCATCTTTTCTGAACAAGAAGTTAAGGTGTACTCAACTATAGAAGAGCGTTCCTGGAGTGGTAAAATAGTTGTCAGCTGGAGATTCTGCGCCGATAAACTCCAGATAAATTAAGCCGGCTTCGTGGGGACCATAAAGTACTGATCTTATACATAAGGTCCTCCTCGTATAAACAAATTGCTTAACTCAATCAGAACTTATCACATGATAAGTCCATCAACTTATCAACTTCTTTATCCGTCTGCTCCTAGCTATAAAAATCTCCATTTCTGCGAGGTTTAATGGTGGTATATATCTATATATTAAAACCTTATTTTTAGACAGAGAAAGTCTATATAGAGAAAGGGATAAGTTTTTTTGCTCAAGTTCTAGAGGGAGAAAGCTGTTCTCTCTCAGCTCTCTCTTTCTGATCTCTCCTTCCTTTCTCGGGTGAGCTTCTCAGAAATCTCTCTTTATGCTTTTGCTATAGAATCAATCACTTTAATGTCTGTAGCTTTTCTTTTCTGGGTTTTTATTTTTGAAGCTCTTTTTTCCTTGACCTGTCTCCTAATTTTCTTTTGTGGTTTTGTTCATTGTTGGGCTTTCCATATTTGATTCATACATATCATAAAGTTGCTTTCTTTATCTCTTTGATCCCTTTAAGTATCAAAAACCCTAGTTTTTTTACACTTGTTTGGCAAATGAAATTATTTTGGGCTCTGGTTTCACTTGAAATATTATGTATTGCCTTTTGTGGGGATAATTGTGTGAGAAATGCTGGATTTGGTGTTTTGTTGACTGTCTTTGGAAAGTGTTCAAATGATCTAGAGTTTTATGTTTTTTATTTTTTTTCTTGTAAAACGTTCACTTGTTTATATCTGATCCTTTATGTATTTTTTTGGTTGCAGATCTAGTGCCAATTTTGGTTCTACCAAAAAATTGTAAGTCAAAGCGGGTTCTTTAATATGTCATCTCTCAGTAGAGAGCTCGTGTTCTTGATCTTACAGTTCCTTGATGAGGAAAAGTTCAAAGAGACTGTTCACAAGTTAGTTCTTTTGACCTTTAAATTTGTTGCATTTCGCCTTTAAAGCTGTGTCTCTTAGTAGTTGCCATTATTTTTTGTTAATATTACTAGTGAAGATTACCGGTTGATGGGGTATTGCTTATTGCTATAAATGTCACATAGACTTGAACAGGAATCTGGGTTCTTCTTCAACATGAAGTATTTTGAAGATGAGGTGCATAATGGTAACTGGGATGAGGTGGAGAAATACTTATCTGGTTTCACTAAAGTCGATGATAATCGATATTCAATGAAAATCTTTTTTGAGATAAGGAAGCAAAAGTATTTGGAAGCATTGGACAAGTAAGCTAGTGCACCTGAATTTTTGGTTATTTTCTTTCCAAATCCAAAGCCTTTCTACATGCGAATGTAAGTGTTTGAAATTTCTGCAGGCATGATCGGTCAAAGGCAGTGGATATATTAGTCAAGGATTTGAAAGTGTTTGCCACTTTTAATGAGGATCTTTTCAAGGAGATCACGCAGCTTTTGACATTGGAGAACTTTAGGTATTGAACTGCATCTGAGAAACAGTTAAACTTTGAGTTATATAACAATAGGAAATTCATCCTGAAGATTTCTAGTCATGATACAGGGAGAATGAGCAACTGTCCAAGTATGGAGATACAAAGTCTGCAAGAGCAATAATGTTAGTGGAGCTCAAGAAGCTTATTGAAGCAAATCCTTTGTTTCGTGATAAACTGCAGTTCCCCAGCCTTAAAAATTCGAGGTTACGCACCCTCATTAATCAAAGGTAATCCGTCTAGAAGTGCTAGAACTTGTAAATTAATTGTACTTATTTTATTTTACAATGAGTATGCATGCATATAATTGCATGGGAATGTTGTTAGTTCAATGTGATTTTTGCATGAAATAATAGAAAGCCCTTTTCTATCGGTCACTGACAATTTAATTTGGTAATTTTTTTTTCATAATAAGTTTGGTTTTCTGTTGCCGAATGCTGGAAAAATCATGATATGTTACTACTATTTTCTTGTAATTTCATCTGCTTCAATTCATTGACTACTTCTAATTTAATCATTATAGTTAGCATTAGTGACTCTGGTATGGGCAAACGGTTATCTTTGTTTTTAACTTTCAGCTTGAATTGGCAACATCAACTGTGTAAAAACCCAAGACCAAATCCAGATATAAAAACTCTCTTTGTGGATCATTCCTGTGGGCAACCAAATGGTGCTAGGGCTCCATCTCCAGCAAATAATCCATTGCTTGGACCATTACCAAAAGCTGGGGGTTTTACTCCACTTGCTGCACATGGGGTGGGTTGATCCTGCTTGGTTTGTAAATATTGTTTGGGAATGATTGCTTATATTAACGCATCTGGATTTATGCATTCAGCCATTTCAACCTGCACCTGCACCTGCACCAGTTCCAGCACCTCTTGCTGGGTGGATGACTAATCCTTCTACGGTAACACATCCAGCGATTTCTGGAGGAGGAGCCATTGGTCTTGGTGCTTCATCAATCCCTGGTAAATTCCTTATTGTGCCAGAAAAGTCAATTAATCATTTATGTAATTGGAATTGCGTCCAGTACATAGTTCTCTTTGTTAACAAAAGAGACATTTTGTTGTCATATATAGCTGCTTTGAAACATCCCAGGACTCCTCCAGCGAATCCTTCTGTAGACTACCCATCGGGTGATTCAGATCATGTTGCTAAAAGAACAAGGCCTATGGGAATTTCTGATGAGGTTTGCTGTGTTGTTCTCTCTGATTTGATTATGAACTCCTATGCCATGTTTTATCACCCAAATTTACATACATATCCTTTTGTCAGGTAAACTTGCCAGTCAACGTGTTGCCAGTATCATTTCCTGGATATGGCCATAGTCAGGCTTTTAATGCACCTGATGACTTGCCCAAAACAGTTGTACGCACCCTGAATCAAGGATCATCTCCTATGAGCATGGATTTCCATCCAGTTCAACAAACTCTTCTTATAGGTATACTTTGGTTGATATCATTGATTATGCTTTTCACTATCTTTCACCCTAGCCAGAAGATGGCTTGTGGGTTTTAACTCATTTTCCTGCTACAGTTGGTACCAACGTGGGTGATATTGGGTTGTGGGAGGTTGGTTCCAGGGAACGACTGGTTGCAAGGAACTTTAAAGTGTGGGATCTTAGTGCATGTTCAATGCCTTTTCAGGTGTGTATATTTTTCTCTTGATGGTTCGGGACACCTGGTATTGTGAATCCTTGTGATGAATATCTTTCAAACTTTTCGTGTTTGAAGCTGATACTCTTGTTGTAATTCAGGCAGCTCTAGCCAAAGATCCTGGTGTGTCTGTTAACCGTGTGATTTGGAGTCCTGATGGCTCATTATTTGGTAAACTGAACATCCATTGGAATTTGTATTTGATCATGAAACGTTCATTAACTTGAGGGGTGCAAAATTATTTACTGATAAGTATCTTGGCTCTACCAACAGGAGTTGCATACTCGAGGCATATTGTGCAAATATATTCTTATCATGGGGCTGAAGATGTCAGGCAGCACCTGGAGGTAACCACATGACTAAATTAAGCTATGTGTGTGTCACTTTGCAGGTGCAAAATAACACTGAAGATTTTGATGTAGATTGATGCTCATGTTGGGGGTGTAAATGATCTTGCATTTTCAACTCCAAATAAGCAACTTTGTGTGATAACATGTGGTGATGACAAAACCATTAAGGTTAGTGTGTTCTGATGAATGCTGCATTGTTGCTAACATGAAAGACTGCATAATACTTATTTTATTCTGTAACTATAGGTATGGGATGCTAATACTGGCACAAAGCAGTATACCTTTGAAGGTCATGAGGCTCCTGTTTATTCTGTCTGCCCTCACCATAAGGAAAATATTCAGGTAGTTTGCTTTTTTCAGATACATTTTCATTTTCCATGTTAGGTGCATATGCAAGCTTAGCTAGTCGAGTGTGTTCCTTCTTACAACTTTGCATTCACTCTCTTGCTATGCTTGACTTTCTCCTTTTTTGTTTTTTATCAGTTCATCTTTTCAACAGCACTGGATGGGAAAATAAAAGCATGGCTGTATGACAACTTGGGATCTAGAGTAGATTATGAGGCCCCTGGCCGCTGGTGCACGACCATGTCCTACAGTGCCGATGGCACAAGGTTAATAGATTTTAACAATCTTGTTTATGAAAATGGGTCTTTTGCTCAATTGCTGCTTATTTATGCATGGTCTAACTAACAAATTTCTGGTTTTGAACCTTTGGTTCGGATTTTTGGCAAAACTTCAGACTTTTTTCGTGTGGAACTAGCAAAGATGGGGAGTCACATATTGTTGAATGGAATGAAAGTGAAGGGGCTGTGAAACGGGCATATCAAGGTTTTCGCAAACGGTCATTGGGTGTTGTGCAATTTGATACAACAAGAAACCGATTTTTGGCTGCTGGGGATGATTTCTCCATTAAGTTCTGGGATATGGACAATGTTCAAGTTTTGACATCAATTGATGCTGAAGGCGGCCTTCCGGTAAGATTCTAGGTATACCTGTTAAAGATATTTCTGTGCAATGGATTACTCATTCTTAGTATCGTCGATTCTTAGGCAAGTCCACGTATTCGCTTCAATAAGGATGGCACTCTGTTGGCTGTTTCTGCCAATGAGAATGGGATTAAAGTATTAGCCAATGCAGATGGTATTAGATTACTGCGCACATATGAGAATTTGTCTTATGATGCCTCACGAGCATCTGAAGCTGTTACCAAGGTAACATTGTCAGATATTTTTTGGGATGAAATATCTCAAAGTGCACGTATAACCTCACTGTGTTTCTCTTGCAGCCTACTATTAACCCAATCTCAGCAGCTGCTGCTGCTGCGAGTAGTGCAGACAGAGGCACCCCTGTTGTATCAATAACTGGAATGGTGTGTGCAGCGTGCTTTTTCTTGTGTCAAAGACCTGAGATTTCTGCAATTCAAACACCCTTTATTTCACCTACCATATTACTGTATCTTATGTAATTCTAGAGCTTTTAGAATAATGCCTCCTTGTTAGTTCTTTCTTATTTCTTATTGTTATTTATAGTTAATCATTGTCATTATGTTCCCTCTGGTGGATGCATGTTAGTATAATTTTTTTCAAGTATTATTCACTAGAAAATTTCTTTTGGCAGAACGGAGATGCTCGAAACTTGGGAGATGTGAAACCTAGAGTAGCTGAAGAACCTAATGATAAATCAAAGATATGGAAGCTCACTGAAATCAGCGAACCATCTCAATGTCGGTCCTTGAGACTTCCTGAGAACTTGAGAGTGACCAAGGTATAATACCTGCTCAGTACCTCGTAACTGCATAACTAATTATCATGGACTTCTTCTTGTTGATAAAGCTATTTCGGCCATCAACCTTTTATGACATGCTAACAACTACTGATCATTCTATTCATTTGTTGACTTCTCCCAGATATCAAGGTTAATCTATACAAATTCAGGTAATGCTGTTTTGGCATTAGCATCAAACGCGATTCATTTACTGTGGAAATGGCAACGAACTGAACGTAATGCTAGTGGCAAGGTTTGAAGATATGCAATTTTACTTTATATATGTATGGATTTATGTCTGAGTCAAGTTTTGGTGTGTTTTTCCTTTGCGTCTGAAAGGCTATTCATATTATAGGCAACTGCCAGTTTTTCTCCTCAACTATGGCAGCCATCAAGTGGCATTCTAATGACAAATGATGTTATTGATGCAAATCCTGAAGAAGCTGTACCATGCTTTGCGCTGTCCAAAAATGATTCTTATGTGATGTCAGCATCTGGAGGAAAGATTTCCCTTTTCAATATGATGACATTTAAGGTATGCAAATATTTTTGGATTTAAGTTGATATCAATGAAAATAGCTAAATAGAAGTCCGTCCTGCAAATTTCAGACGATGACAACTTTCATGCCTCCACCACCTGCAGCAACATTCCTTGCTTTCCATCCTCAGGATAATAATATCATTGCTATTGGCATGGATGATTCTACAATTCAGATATACAATGTCCGAGTAGATGAGGTATAAGATTATTCTATCAGATTTCCCAGTTGTCATTTGTGTTGGTTGGAGAAGCAACACCTGATTCTGTTTTCCATCGATACAGGTCAAGAGCAAGCTCAAAGGCCACTCTAAAAGGATAACTGGCCTTGCATTCTCCCATGTGTTGAATGTGCTAGTATCTTCAGGTGCTGATGCTCAGGTAATTGTTTCCAGTCGATTATTTGATGGTCATTGTGCTAGCATATTATTTTTTAATTGCTTCAGTATACTCGTACCTGTATGGATTACTTAATTTATTGTTTTCAAGACCAGTTTATTGGTCATAATCAGTTGATTTCATATATTCAATTCCGATTCTGGGCTTGCTTTAAATAGTTCAATGCTTTACCAGGAGCCTCGTCATATTCTGAAATGGTTGAAGCGTAACAAGTTATAGCTGTTAATTATTTTCTCTAGACTGAATTAGATTTATCTACATTGAACTGCGTTGTCATTCTGGTATATCCTTATTCAATGATGCCACTGGTAAGCAATTCCAAGGTTTCTTTTATTGAATGTCTTACAGATGTTTTTTGACCTTTCCAGCTTTGTGTATGGAACTCGGATGGATGGGAAAAACAGAAAACAAGATTTTTGCAGGTGCCAGCTGGGAAGCCAACAGCACAGTCTGACACACGTGTACAATTTCATCAAGACCAGATGCACTTCCTAGTGGTACATGAAACTCAACTTGCCATATATGAAACTACAAAACTTGACTTTCTAAAGCAGGTACAATTTGTTTCCAAGACTCTTATTCGTTGAAGTAATATCTCATTTTCATTTCGTTAACAAATGCCTTTTGGATCTAGTGGGTTCCACGGGAATCTTCTGCACCAATCTCTCATGCAACATTCTCCTGTGATAGTCAGTTGGTATATGCCAGCTTCTTAGATGCAACTGTCTGTGTGTTTAGTGCTGCAAACTTAAATCTAAGATTGCGATGTCGTATCAATCCTTCATCCTATCTCCCTGCCAATGTTAGGTAATTTCTTTAGACCTTAGTTTAATTCAAACCTTGTTAGAATTCTTCCCAGCATCTTTTGAATACCATCCTTTCATGTCAACTTTATTTTGTATGTTTAATATACTCAAAATCTGGCAATTTCTTACATGCAACTACCAATATACAGTATGCTTAACTTTCTTAATCACAGATTTCACAATTGAAATTTTGCGACTGCATGACATTCATTTAATTGATTCTTCGTCAATGAATTTCTGTCTTGTTCAAGGAACATTCCTGTAGTGAACTTAATGGTACAACTCGTGATTAACTGTTTCTAATTTTGGAAGTCATGTTCCTCTTTTATCTCTAAATTGTTTGTAACTTGTTTTGGCACATTTTTAAGGAAGAACGCAAAGAGATAAGCAAGGAATGGCAGATACAACATTTGTTTGATATATTTTTCTCTAACACAATATCCCAACAAGAAGGAACATATTCTAAATGCTCCTTACGATCTTGTTGAGCTACTATTCATTCAGATGTGATATCTTAAATCAAGTTGCTTGATATTCATTCAGATATCATATATTAAATCAAGTTACTTCTTTTTTCTGTCAATCTGAATTTTCTCTCAATACAGTTTTAGATGGTATGAATTGCACATTGCATTTTTGACTACTGGTAGAATTTATGTTTTCTTAATGAATATTTATCTACAGCTCCAATGTGCATCCACTCGTTATTGCTGCACATCCACATGAACCAAATCAGTTTGCACTGGGACTATCGGATGGTGCAGTTCATGTTTTTGAGCCCCTTGAATCTGAAGGGAAATGGGGTGTGCCTCCACCTGCTGATAATGGGTCAGCAGGCAGTTTGCCAGCCACTCCTTCTGCTGGACCTTCAGGTTCAGATCAAGCACAGAGATAATGTTAAGGCCAGAGCACAAGTTCTTTTACACGCTTGGCTTGGTGGCCTACTCCTAATCTAGGTATGCCCAGGTTTATGTTCTTTGTTGAACAATTAGCCTTCAAGTTTGTTTAGGCTAGCAATCACATTTCTTATAATTCAAAAACTTGGATACCATAAAACCTTCAGGAAGAAAAATATCTTCCAGTTGCCATGCACGTTACTTTGCTTTAGAAATTGGTGTAACTTTATTTACAATAGGGCACTTCCTGGAATTTCAAACTGGCTTGTCCGAGCTTCTCCCATATTGGCTAGTTATCTTCAGTTAAAAACTTACCTGGGTGATAACTTCTGATTTTCCCACTCTGTGTCTGTGGTTGTCGACAGTAAATTTGAAATATTAATGATTCATTCAACTTATATCTCTACTTTCTCATTCGTTTTTTCCTGAATTTTTCACTGGTGCAGTTCAAGGTTTATGATATGCCATTTACTCGGAGGAACAACTTGCAAGAGAATGTAGTTCTAGCATGTTCCTTCAGATACTATGTAAAGTAAAGGCTTTAGGAGACATAGTGAAATTTTCTTTGCCCCTGGGAATTTCTAGAGGAAGATCTTTTTTGTATTACCTTTCTGGTGATTCTTCTCTTGCAAGTGGTGAATAGTCTTTTATGTTCCGTATTTCGCACCATCCCTTGGCTTTCCTCGAAACACTAAAGCAGTCATTCTTTCGTTTGTGCACTTCCTCAAGTATTTTTCTTCATTCCTTTGGTATTCTAGACAAGAAATGACTAATGGGACGGATGTTAAAACCAAAACATTTGTTTACGTGATAACTTCGTCAGCTGGGTACATAGATACGCCAATGCAAATACCAAGTCTTCCTCCCGCTTGCCCCATTGGGATGGGAAGACATAATCTTGGTGCCAAAACATTTGGAAGTATTTGTCTGAAACCTTGAACACGAGGAACTTGAGCGTTCTCCTGTAGACTTGGCGAGTCTGGCCGTGTCCGTGATAAGGCAGTCGTTAAATCTTTTGTTACTATTACAGCTGATCTAACTGTTGGCATAATTAATAGAAACTGATTCCGTGCATGCATGCAGTATGACTCAAACAACAAGGGGAGGAGTAGATGCAGATTCAAGATAAGGTCAAAAAACAAAGACTAAGCTGAATGTATATCTATTTATTGCCTTGCATTGGGCATTAAACAATGAAAGGGAGTTTCTTCTTGTGCTCATTTTTCAGCCTGCCACTACATAACATATGGAGTCTTGCAAGGTATTGATTGCTGATTGGCCAAAAATGAGTGTTGTGATTCAAAAATGAGTGTTGTGATTGCCATATATCAAGTTCGACAAGATACGAGCAAAGTTCAAGTTGGAGTGATTAAGAAAACGCCTCCCGAAAAGTGAACAATTGATAAGCTGTAATCATCATTAGTCACTAAGAATCGAAGCAAATCAAATCCAAAAACAAGAAGTGAGACCAACACTTTTTCCTTTTCTATTCCTGCTTACTTAATTCAAGGATATGCATACCGTTTCGTACCGGTCGATACTAGTCAGAAAACGAAGCGGTATGAAGCCCTGTGGTACTGATCGGTACAGGAGGTTTCATTTGATACCAGCCGGTATCAATTGATATTCAAATATGGATAAAATATCGGGTGATACCGTTAATTTTGAAAAGTGCAGGGATTTAATAGCAAAGAAAAAATTTAACGTACCGCTTGGTACTGATAATTTTCAAATATGGAATTGTTGTGTATGGAGTGTTTTATTTAAAGTAAATAATTAGTCGATATAATAATTTGTTACAGTTACATAATTGTTATTCTTAAAATTAGTATTGGTTATTTGGGTATTAATTTATTGGATAATATGTTGTGATATTGATATTTAATGTTGAATTTTATCAATAAAATAATTTCTAATATTCTTCATTTCTATTCATAATAACTAAATAAACTAAGTTATCTCAATTAGTTAATGAAATAGATAATTTGTATAAATTTCAGAATCTTTTTCATATCTAATGCATAAGAACTAAAAGCATTTAAAGAACAAATGATTTCTTGTTTCAATTTCCTAATTACAAAGACAACGTTCGGGATTACCATTTACAGCGGTGTTGGCTTTATCATTTATACTTAACATGTTCTTCATTACTAGCTAGGCAATGAAAGCTATTCTTGGAATATATTTCTTGAACCAAATAACTCTGTACCATATTACCTTGGGGTTATGCTATAGGAAGATTCCTAAAGCTATTTGCTTTGATATATTTTCCTGAAACATTTTCAGCCCATATAATCTTGTCATTCAACTTTTAATTTAGTATGTAGCTAGGAATGACCTCCTTGATTCTATTAAAACCTCTAAATCTAATGGTATGATATTTTAGCTCATTTACATATTTATGTATAGATGTTAATTACTCAATTTTCTCTAGATATATGAAGGAAAAATTCAAAGCATCTTAGTGTAGTACAATCTTACACATAAATCCAAAAAGAGTCCTTTCTAATTGAGTATTTAACTTTTTTTTTCTTACTTTTCCTTATAATTTTACATGTTAGTAATTTTTTATCTTATCTCTTCGACCTCTTTTATTTATTTGTTAGTTTAATTACTTATGTTACTTTTGGTTATTCTTATTAAAGTAGATATTGTTTTAACTCTCACTTTTAATATTAATAATGTTACATTGCTACTTATATAAGTAATAGAAAATATTTAAAAACTAAGATATAAGAAAAAAATTTGTTTCTCTTTAAATGGGACTCCAAAAGTTTTGCATAGCCAACTTTTTCATATTTTGACAATCAATATGTTGAATAATTAAATTGTTAGTTTTTAACTTATTGGTTAATTGAATTGGATAAAATTGAATTTGTATATAATATATTTATACAAAATGAGTTATATTATACAAGATGGACAATGTATTGTGTAATTGTGTATGTTGAATATTTGAATTGTTAGTTTTTGACTTATTGGTGAATTGTGTTGGAAAAAACTGAATTGTGTTGGATGAAATTGAATTGTGTATAATGTAATCATACAAAATGAGTTATATTATATAAGATGGACATGGGTATTGTTTAAGTACATTAGTTTGGACTTTTGAGTTAAACAATACATATTTTGTGATGGTAGTTGATAATAAATTTGTGTTTTCTTTATTTTGATATATGTCTTCATCTATTTTTACAAATAAATGAAAGGAAGTTCAAGTACTCTTGAACATTTAACCACTTTATGAAGATATAATGATTTAGCTTAGGCTCATGTTGCATTAGTCCCCGGTATGAAGAATCATACTATTCTCTTGTTTTATAACAAGCATTTAAAAGGTGGAGGAATTGCCCAATTAAAAAAGCATTTAGCTGGTGTTAAAGGAGATGTGAAACCCTATAAAAAAGTAAGTCATAATGTGAAGTGGCAAATGAAAACTTTGCTTGAAGAATATCATCACGAGAAAGATAAAAAGGGAGATATTGAATTATGAAATTAGTAGTAGAAGTTTGTTTGCTAGTGTTCATGATGATAGTGGAAATGTTGAAGGTGGTAGTGTTCCTTCCCAGCAGAAAGTGAATGTTGCATTTGGATCTGATGTTAGGAAAAGAAGCAGATGACTAATTTTTTTCACCACGAATAACTCCTAAAACCCAGCCGTCAATTCGTCGTGTCATACAATCAAGAGATGCGGCTTACAATGTAGATATGGCAATGGCTAGATGATGTTATGATATAGTTGCAACATTCAATGCTTCCCAATCTTACTATCATCAGCCTATGGTGGATGTTATAGTCTCTTATGATCTGGGATATAAAACTCCTTCTATTGATGACTACAGAGGTAAAATTTTGAGTTAGTTTCTAAAATTAAAAGTTATTTGGAAGAAAGAATAATGGATTTAGCTACTTATAAGTGTTTAATCATGTGTAATGATTGGACAAATAGGAGACATGAGCCTATTATTAATTTTTTTGGTTTATTCTGTATATGGCTCAATGTTTTTAAAGTCTATTGATCCATCTGACCTTGTTAGGAATATTGATACTTTATCTGAGATATTCGATGAAGTTATGAATGAAGTAGGGCCAAAAATATTTTTCAGTTTATTACTGATAATAATTTGCTTATAAAGCGACGAGAAGAAGGTTACAAAATAAGTATAATTCTTTTTTTTTGGACTCCTTATATTGCACATTGCATTGACTTAGTGCTGAAAAAATAAGGGATGCTAGGTATTTTCCTATTATTGATGAGACTGTGCAGAAAGCCAACAAGGTGATCAACTTCATCTATAATTATGTATGAGTGTTAAATTTAATGAGAAAGGATTTTACTAATGGTAGAAATTTGTGTCATCCTATCGTGATAAGATTTGCAACAAATTTTTTTTATCACTTTAATGTTTTGTTATGATGAAGAAAGAGTTGAGACAGATATTAAAAAGTGATAAGCGCGTTGCATCTCACTATGCTAGGTCTAATGCTGGATTGGAGGTTTCCAGAATTATATTTAAAGATACCAAATTTTGGTCGCAATGCCAATTTGTAATTTGAGTTTGTGAGCCTTTGGTGAGGGTATTTCGTTTGGCTAATAGTGATAAAAAGGCAACAATGGGTTTTTTATGCCATAGAGAGGGCGAAGGAAGCAATTAAGGTGAATCTAAAAAATAGGCTTTCTTTGTACACACCTTATCTTGTAGTCATCAATGACAGATGAAAAAGGCAACTTTACTCTGTTGTTTGCAACTGAGGCGTTTTTGAATCGTAGTATGTATTTCAGACTAGGTTTTACAAAAAGAACTGAAGTTAATAAATGAATGTTATTAACTGTTACAATAGTTGTTGCCCATGGGATGATGCAAGACATCCTGAGCTCATAAATGGAGCTTTATAAGCTATTTTATGGAAATTTTAGGATGCCAATTGCTATTCAACAAAGAGCAAAACTTTCTCCAAGTATTAGCTTTTTCCTTCTTCTTACTTGTTGAAAATTAATTATCAATTTATTTTGTTTATAACGCTACTTTTTTTGTCTTAAGACTTACAGTTTCTTAGTGGGATCAATTTGGAATTGGTGTTCCAAAACTGCAAAGTTTTATAGTTCGAATTTTAAGTCAATGTGTAAGTGCAACAGGTTATGAAAGGAACTGAAGCATATTTGAATTCATGCATTCTAAGAAAGGGAATAGAATAGAGCATAAGAGATTGAATGACTTAGTCTTCGTTCGTTACAATTTAAAGCTTCAGGAAAGATATGTTATTATCATTATTAATTTAGATATAATTTCTTATAATTTTTAATAATTATATTTTATTGTTTACTAGGACTCTTAATAGAATAAGTAGTTCAATACATCAAATTTGCGTTGATAATATCGATCTTTAGGTGGATTGTTTCTGAGGAATCAGATTTGGTAGATGTGAGTGATTTGGAAGATAATCATGGACAAGAAAGCATTGACATGTCATTTGTTGTATTGAATTTGAATGATGAAGATGAGAAGGCTTCTCTCAATGATGAGGATTTTGTACTAAATGATCATTGAGGTCAGTGTCCTCTCGTAGACAATTGAATGAAGTTCCAACTCGAACTCTCTTTCAGACATTTTTTTATCTATATATTGTTTCATCATATGCTGTGCCCTATTAAGGTGAAACTTCAGAATTTGAAGGGTTGCTTCCCGATCCTGTAATGTTTGGCCAATTAGAAGATTTCGTGAATCTCCAGCGAAGTAAGGTACATATATTGGCAAAGGTAAGCCATAGATGATCTCAAAGGGTGTTGCACCCATGGCCTCGTGATTAGTGGTTATACCACTATTTCTCCATTGACAACCATCTCGCCCACTTCTGAGGAGTGTTGTTACAAAAACGTCTTAGATAGGTTTCCAAGATCTTATTGACAGCCTCTATTTTTCCATCTATCTAAGGGGTGATAGGATGTGGAAAATTTCAAATTAACCCCTTGCAATATGAAAGTTTCCTGTCAAAACACACTTAGGAATATGGGATCACAGTCACTGACTATGGAGTCTAGCCTTCCGAGCAATTTAAAGACATTATCAGTGAAGATTTGCATCACCTCTTGGACTATGTATGGATGTCCAATCTCCATGAAATGTGAATACTTGCTTAACCTGTCAATGACCACAAAAATGTAGGATTAGCCTCTAGAATGGGGTAGACCTTCAACAAAGTCTAAACTAATTTCTCGTCAGCACCCTTCAGGTATCGGGGGTGGTTATAATAAACCTAGATAGGTAGGGTGATGATGCTTATTTCTCTGACAAGTCTCACAATTGGTCATGTATTTCCAGACATCTTTTGCAAACTACGTCTAATGGAATAAAATTTGAACCTTTTTTTTTATTGTTGAAGTGATGTGGAGTGCCCTCCTTAGGGACTGTCGTGTGCAATGGTTATTATTCTCCTTCTTAGCTCTTCATCATAACTTATGACCAGCTTTCCTATCCATCACAATAGGTCGTTACTCCATTTATAATTCTCTGTCAGAATTTCTTAATTATTCAACTTATCAATTAGGTCTCTAATAATAGCATCTGTCCTCTACCCTTCTTTAATTTCATTTGTCAAAGTTGCTTGAACTTGGGACATTGTTAATGCCACTAGTTCCTCTAGATATATACGACAACGTATCTGTGACTACATTCTTCTTACCGCTTCTATAAATAACTTCAAAATTGTAGCCTATTAGATTCGACAGCCAGGTTTGTTGAAAGGGTGTCAAGATGCTTTGTTCTAACATGTACTTTAAACTTTTGTAGCTTGTTACCACTATAAAAAACCTTCCATTCAAGTAATGGTGCCAATGTTCTACCACTTTAATCACGAATAAGAATTCCTTTTGGTATGTCGAAAGGCCCTGGTATTTGTGAGCCAATGATTTACTGAGGAACGTAATGAGGTGTCTCTTTTGTTGGATAACAACCCCTATATCTATCCCACACGCATCTGCTTCCATCGTGAAGGATTGTGAGAAATCCTGTAGTACGAGCACCAACTTGTCAAATGCTTGTTGTTGTTCCTTATATCATTCCTAACTTCTAGCCGCATCTTTCTTTAGAAGTTCATTAAGTGGTTTGGAAATTATTCCATAATGTTTAATGAATAGTCTATAATATCCTATCATTCCCAAGAAACCTCAGAGTTCTTTTAGGGTTTACGGCAAGGGCCAATATTGCATGGTATGGATTTTATTGATGTCTGTTGACACACCATCTTCATAAATTGAGTGCCCCAAATATTCAATTTGTCTAGCCCTAAATGTGCATTTGCTTTCGTTGAAGAAGAGTTGGTGTTGCTTTCGAATGTGTAAGACCTTTTGCAAGTGATCCAACTGTTGCGTGAATTCTTGACTGTAGATGAGGAGGTCATCAAAAAATATTAACAATTTTTTTATAGATCCGGCCAGAATATTTTGCTCATCAAACTTTAGAATGTCGAAGGTGCATTTGTTAGGTCGAATGGCATTATCAGAAATTCAAAATAACCATAATGTGTTTTGAATGTCAGTTTGGAATGTCCTCTTCCTTCATCCGAAAATGTGATACCCTAATTTGAGATCCATTTTTAAATACTAGCTTGACCCTTTTATTCATCTAACAATTCTTCAATAATCGGAATTGAGAACTTGTTTTTGACGGTGTGCTTGTTTATTTCTCTGTAATCTACACACATTCACTAGGTATTATCCTTCTTCTTTACTAGGAACACTGGAGATACATAAGGAATCATGCTAGTTCTTATGAATCCTTGCTCCAACAGCTCTTGCACCACATGCTTAATCACATCTTTCTACTCCCCTAAGTACCGATATGGCCATATGTTTACGAGTTTCACTCCTTGTTTGAGAGGGATGTTGTAGTCTTGCATTCTTTTGGGAGGTAATTGCTTAGGCTCCTAAAACACCTCTCCATACTCCACCAATAAGCCTTTTAATTCTTCTTCTGTGTTTGGACTTTTCCCCAGGGACAAGTTTTGCATATGATACTTCACCTGATGCATTAGCCTTAACATAAATAGAGAGTTTCTATTCGAATTTGTTATCAATTTGTGGAGTCCTTTATAAGAGATTTCCCAAACTGTTTCCTAGGGGTTGCTTATAAGTCTAGTGGTTCGTCCTTCCCATTAAAACTCCATGGTTCGTTTATTAAAATTACAAAGTATGTTGTTAAGTGTCGCCAACCACTAAACACCCAAAAACAAAACACAACCTCCTAATTTGATGAGAAGTTCTTACACATTTGGTGACATTTTAGCTTTAACCCCCCTCCCACTGTGATACTTAAAGTAGGAATCTCCAACATGTTGGCCTTCCTGCAGTTCCAATCAAGCACTTAATCATCGATAACATAAGAGCTGAACAATTGTGAGGACAATATTTGACTTAGATATTCTGAAGTTGCATCTTGCAAAATAGTTGATGATCCTAAATAATTGATTTGTAGATCCCTTATATTTTTTGTAAGTAGGTTTGACAATTTTGAAAAGCTTGAACTTGATTTAAGTAGGATTGGTGATGAGAGGCTGGTCAATTTAACTGGTCAAAATGAATCATTCCCCCCTGTACTTTTTACTTATGATAAGAATAAAATTTATGATTATATGTTTATTTACTTGATGCCATTACTTCTTTCTTTTTTTGATCGTCGTTGTTGAAGATAAATAACCCTTCTATATGCCAATGATTTATATATAGGTTCTATTTGTCAAACATTTAGCTATTCAAACATGTAATTCCTAACATTTGATATTTCTCTTCACGTCTCATCACTAATAACAATTTTATATTGAATTATATATTTTTCTGCCTTCAACTTTAGACACACGACTTCAATTAGTTAGTTAATAAATGGTCTTTGGAATAAGATGGAAAATTTCTTTTTTCAATCCACCATACATTTAGTTTGAGAAGTGTTGTCTAGTAATGATGTAAATATTTTGGAATTTATTTCTTTCTCTATTATTTTTTATTTCCCTTTTTCACTACATTGGTTTTATGACATGGAGTAAAATGTCATAAAGCTTTTACACTCATTTGTTGTCTTCTTTTTCCTACTTTTAGGTTCCATGTTCCTTGCAAGTAGTTTTAGTTTTGGGCTTATTGTTTGTTTCTATAGGTCTTCAACATTTAAAATACTTAGTGTTATCAGATACTGAAGTTGGGAGTAGTGGTTTATGCTACATTTCTGGTAAGATTCACTTTATATTAAATAGAAGTTATCTTTAGCTTTTGATTATCGTAGCATTGTACAGCCATTTATATTGCTCATTTGGTTTTGTTGGTAAATTAGGAGAGCTAATATCTAGTAGATAATGATTCCATAAAATAGGAAAATCTTATCCTAGACTTAAGATAAGATAAATTAGCACCTAAGCATTTAGGCTGCTGCAGATTAGTAGAGATAAGTAGTTAGGATATTGATTATATACCATATCTTTCCTGTTTAAGATGTATCTTTCAAAGAGTAAAAGTACAGAACTTCAGTTCTGGTTTTCCTATTAAGTTCTTTCAACATGATATCAGAGCAATAGGATTAAATTATGAATTTCAAGCAATCTATGGTAGGTTCTAGTTTGACTTATTGAGATGAAGGTAGTGGGGCGACTTTAGTAGAAGGAAGTAGCATGCTTGCATCGATTTCTTTGTCGTAAAAATCTCTCCAAATTACCATTCATAAGCTTAATAGTAAAAACTACCTTGAATAGTCCTAGTTTGTATGTTTGGTGATCGATGATAAGGGGAAGCTTGGATATTTAAATTGTGAGATTGAACAAGTAGTTGTAAACGACCCTCGGTATCAACAATGGTGTTTAAAACTCAATGATTACCGTGTGGTTAATCAATTCTATGAAACCAATTATTGGGAAGCCCTTTATGTTTATGCTAATAGCTTGTGATGTTTGGGAAGCAATTAGGGAAACATATTTAGACCTGAACAACCACTCACAATTATTTAAATTAAACACCAGAATGTGGAAATGTAGTAATGTTGGCCCCCGAAATTTTTTTCATTGAAGTTAAGCATGATTTAAATAATTTTTGAGGTTTTGATAGATTAATTGTATTGGAGTTATTTAATTATGTCAAAGTTGGTCGGATTTTTTGCATGGGTTAATGGAGTTAAAGTGTTAAGGTTATAAGAATGTTCAAGGGTATTTTTGGTAAGACACTTAAGTATAAAGACATAAGGCATGGAAGGAAGGGTAAAATGGACATTTCTCAATCATTAAGGGCAAAATTGGAAGAAGAAGTGTTGTCTTGCTTTTAAAGGAAGAAGAAAAACGTGAATTGAGGAGAGAAGAGAGAAAAACGAAAATAGAAGAGAGGAGAAGAGAGTTGGAGAAGAGAAAAAAAAGAGAAAAAAGCTAGGTTTTGATTTTTCTTAGCCTTCAAGAGAGATTTTGAGGTGGTTCAAGAAGAGAAAAAGGTATAGGAAGAGAAGAGCTTTCATTAGAGCCAAGAAACTCTTCATTTGGTGAAGATTTAAGGTAAGAGCATTTTTAATGCTTTAGATTTTGGAAGGGGTTTTGGTTCATGAAGCTTGGGAAATGCATGAGTTTAGGTATTCTAGGATCAATTTTAGTGAATGTACTTTATGGGTTCTCCAATTTGAATTCCTATTGAATGGAAATTTTGTCTTTGATAAAGGGAATCAAGGAAAGTCAAGGGGAGCAAGAGGAGAGGCATCTTTGAGCAAGTATTAAGTAAGGAATTCAAGGTGGGTTACATTTTTATAATTAATTAATAAGCCATTAATGTTTCTTTCAAGAAATGGAAATAAATGATTTTCAACTACTTTATTCATGTGCAATTGTTGCTTTTTAAATGCTTTAAGAATTTGCTACATATTTGTATATGAATTGTGTTATTGGTTTATGAAATGAAAAATGAAAATAATTTTGAAAGGATATCAAGTTTATGAAATCAAGTTTCAAAAAAAGTACCATTTTGGGCAACATGTTTACAAGTTATGAAATGCATGATTATGTGGGTTTGTGGTGGTCCCCTAAGTTAAGTCAAGTGCACTTTGACAAAGGGCTTCTCCCACCTACCTGCTAGTAGCATGGAGCTCCTTCATGGACTCCCCTAAGTTTATGGCTACGCAAGACCATTAAGTGGGATTGCGATAGTATGTTCTATTCACGGCTACACAGGATCATTATGTGAAAATATGTAGTACATTCTGTTTTGGATCCACCCAAACCATTTTGATGTGCTTATGTGCTCATGATATGTTGACAAGATTGATGCTTACATGATTTGCATTATTGGGAATTTGGTTGAGAATTTGAGAAATACGTGCTTTATGATTCAATGTGAATTTTTACAATGGAAATGAATATTTCAATGGTTTTTGCTTGTTACTGATTATAAAACTGTTACCCACGAGCTTTTAAGCTCACCCCGTTTCCTTCCTATCTCCAAGTGAGGAGCATGAGATCGAGTAACCAAGAGTCAAGGCATCATTTCGATTATGCATATTTTGTATTTAAAGTTAGTTAATGTAAAACAAGGCTTTAGTCAAAATTTGAGAATTATTGGGTTTTGTATCTTTTGTATTTTGGATTTTGATACCGATGATGTAATGTGGCTTAGAATGCCATTAAAGCTTTGTAAAAACTTCTATCTTTTGTTGTAAAGGAAATACGAATTATGTATGGATGATGTTGAAGAAGTTATCAACCTGAGATGATGATTTTTGAACATAAATTGTTGATATATAAGTGAGATGTTATGGAAAAGAAAGATATGAATTATGAATAATGAGATGTAGTTGAATGTGATGAGTCAAATGAGCTGAGATTTGAGATTTCAATGAAATAAAAAAAATTGCAATTGAATTGTTATAAATGATGTTGCATTAGAGGAAGTGAAGTTGGGAAAATTTTCAAGTCTTTCATAAGGGTGAAATTTGTGTTCTGACTTCCTGTACTAAACTAGGCTGAATTAGACAAAGTTATTTTCTTAGAAGATGATGTAGCTTGTCTTTCTAGCTTTCCAACGCTATATAGTATGAAATTTTTGAACTTCAGAGTTGGGAGAAATGATCATTACAAGTTAGTAATACTGCATAGGGTGGACATATGGGACAGCTACATTAATTTGAAAATTTGACCCTTTTAGAGGGAAAAACTTTCTTCGGGGTCTTCACTGAAATTGTAGGCCTAGACGGTCTAAGAATGGCTTTAATCAGACATCTCTAGATAAAGTTACATCTATTTTTCCAAAACAGGTTGGGTAGGAGAAAAATGAAGAGTCACGATCCTAACAAGTCACGATCGTGACTCCGCAAAAATTTTCAAAAGTCACGTTCGTGACTCGTAACGATCGCAACTTGCAGGTCTTCCCAAACCTAAACACCTCTGACTATTTTGGCTATAACTTTGTCATCCGACCTTCAAATGACCTGATTTTTGAACCAATGGATTCCTAATACATTTTTCTATCTCTTTATAAAAATTTATAGTTTTTGGTATTGATTTGAAAAAGATTGATTGAATCAAAGTAAGGGTATCGGTTGGAAGAGTATGAATTGGATATTTTACTGAACATACTTCGG
>JANIHZ010000001.1:24175340-24187775 GCA_027478365.1 Erythroxylum rufum
CTCATTCAATTCCATATTATTATGTTTTTTAGACATGATTGATGTAAAATTACAAATTATATAGCATAATATATTAAGGGATTCTTTTGTAATTTTAAAAAATTTAAAGACTATTTTGTAATTTTAAAATTTAAGACTATTTTGTAATTTAAAAAATTTAAGAACTATTTTATAATTTTAAAAAATTACATTGACTAGTATTGATAATGGACTAAACCTAAATCCAATACCAAATTGAATACATTATTCAAATAGATGATGATGACATATTTAATTCTAATGACTATGGTAGACCATACTATCTTTTTGCACCTCCTTGTTGATATATTCATTTTTATCTTTTGAGAATATTATTGGGACCTAGTGTTTCCCAATAATTCTTCTGATTACATGACTAAGGTATGTGACGATTGTTAGAACACATGAATCAAGAAAGGTTCTTCTCGTTAGGACTCTTAGGCTGGTGAAATATTTCACCGATAAACCTCATTGGAGCTACATCATGGGTTTCCAACCTGGTCCCAAAGGTTTTGATCCATATAAAGCTACTTTGATTGGAAACCCATGATGTAGCTCCAATGAGTGAAGATGGGTTAGAATCACTCATCTTCACTCGCTCCTTTACCACTAGTGTCTCGCTAATTTTCCTATTTTATTTAAGATTTTGTACCACATTTCACATATGTCACAAGTAGCATCATATTTTGAACTGTTTAGTTTGAGCAATTTTTATCTATGTTTATTATTCCATCTCAAGTGTAGACTTTAAAACCTACTCTTACTACATAGTTATTATTTTTATAAGTAGAGTATAGAAACAAAAAGAAGAACTTCAAATCAAAATCAATTTAAGTAATAGAAACCAAATTATTTCTTTTATTGTCAAATTAATCACTTATGTTTAAGTTTGGCAATTGATCATAATTTCATTTCAACGGTGAATCCCTCCTTCAAGTATATGCTCTTGGGTCAAAACTAAAGGAAGTCAATTTTGTGGTGATCAATTAACACCATCAATCTCATGTCAAAAGGTCATGTTCCTCCAAAATCCCTTCAAGTTTGAGTGAATTCACATTGATAAGAAGAGCAACTAGAAATAAATTTGCTATTATGTGTTAATATAGATATGTAGAAACCTTTTGATCGCAAAAGTATTTGTGCTTTGTCTACGCCAAAAGATTAAAGAATATGGATTCTATATTTTAGTTTTGGAATGGTTGGATACAAAGAGAATAGTTGTTCCCTAGCTAATTTAATCCAACAAAAAAGTCTACCTTTTTCTTTTAGTTGTGGAATGGATGGATCAAAAAAAAAAAAGCCAATCACTAAATGAAACTTCTAACAAGAGGGAGTTTGATGAAACTAAGAGGGTCGAGGAAATATTTGAGATTCATATTAGATGGTTTGAGTATCAATAATTATAATTTTTTTGAACATATTCAACCCTCTAATAGAAAATTTTGGTTTAAAAAGGCAGAGTGTACCAATACGCTTAAAATCAAGGTGAAATGAGTGAAGAACCAATAAGCAAAAGTAGAGCAACCTGAGGAATAGAGATATATTCCCTCAATTGAAGGAAAAATGTCAACAAATGTTTGTGGCTTCTATATAACAGGAAAGGAGCTCAAAAAAGAATACAACTAAAGATCAACACAATTCTTTCCCTACAAAGTTTTGACTTAAAAGTGCTGCCTCAGATGGATGAAGACTTAGCTTCTTTTTCGAGGATAGTGACTAACAGGCTCATGCACTTATATATGATATTAAACAACCACTATTATAAGCCATATAGATATTGAAATTCTTTCAAGTATGCCCACAAGTTTGAAAATGTTATCATCCACAAGTTTGAAAATGTTATCATACATTTTATAAATTAAAAAATGCAAAGTACTTAAAATTTTATAATTTATATCATATTAATAAAGAATAATTACATAAAAACATCATATAGTAATACTAATATAGGTTCATAACTCCATAAACATTACACTAAGAGTTTGTACTGACGAACATAATCAAGTAGAAGTGAGACTTGAAATAAAAACACTTACAATTAAAAGTTTTATATTTATATTTATGTTCATTTACAATTAAAAGTTTTATATTTACACTAAATGATATGTCAATAATTTTACATCCAAAGTTATCTTCCAACTCACTATCATCTATGAGACTTGATTCCTTAAAAAATTAATTTGTACATTTCTTTCTACCATACTATCAGATCTTAAAGATCGATATGGTCAAGCAAATTGGATCTATATAACTACTTGTTCTATTGAAAGCCCTAGTAAAGAAATTAAATTAAATTATTAATAAATTACAAGAAATTTTAGTCAACTTAATAATCGAAACTTTAGGTTGTATTGAACAAAGATCAAATCGTTCAATCTTTTATGTTCCAATATATTTCCTTTTTTTAATGGATTAATTCAAATGTATTCCAATTCCTTTTGCACCAAGTTGCACTCATATATTAACTTAACATTCAAATTACAAATCTTTACAATTATAAAACACCACTTCTAAATTAGTCCTACCAAGTAATTATTAAACAATAAAAGCAACTTTATAAATAAAATAAAGTGATGATTAATTTCAATAATTAACAAAAGTAAAAAGAAATATATGTTTGGATTAAGTTTGTCTCTTTGAAAAATTACAATGAGCATCTTAAAATAATCGCACGCATTATTATATGCCTTTATTTTTAAGCTAAAAAGATGTTAAATCATCTTATATGCCATAATTGTTGTGATAGTTTGTAACATTCTCTATTATAGTCCCTATTAATTTGAGCTTTCTTTTTAAAACTTAGTGTGAATAAACATTAGGATTCAAAAAGGCCCATTAATAAATAATGGAAAGTAAAGTTGCCTTTCTCATGTTTGATTAATAAATGCAAGGTAAGGTGTATATAAAGAACTCTTATTTTTTAGATTAACCTTTATTGCTTCCTTCGCCATCTCTACGACATTATAAAAATATCTCATTGTTGCTTTTTTATCACTATTAGTCAAATAAAGTACTATCACTAATGACTTATAAACTCAAATGAAAATTTACATTGGGACCAAAATTCTTAATCTTCAAATATAATTCTCAAAACCTCCTTTTTGGCATTAAACCTTACATATTGAGATACACAATCACTTGTCATTTGTAAACATTTGTCTTAACTCCTTCCTTATTAAAACAAAACCCTAAAGTGATAAGAAATTAATCATAAATCTTGAAATGATAAGATGATACAAATTCCTACTCTAGGTTGAACCCTTTCTCATCAAATTCAAAACTCATGCACGATTATAGAAGAACTTGGTCACTTTTTTTGCTTTTTGTATAGTTTCATTGATGATAGGAAAATATTTAAGATCTTATATATTTTTAACATATATCAATGCAATGTGCAACACAAATAGTCTAATAAAAAGAATTATACCTACTTTGCAACCTTTTTCTAAACGCTTTATAAGCATGATTATTGTCAATGATGATGTGTCCAATGTTTTTAGGCCCAACCTTATTCACAACGTTATCAAATATATTAAACAGAGTATCATCATGTATAACAATGCAAGATGCATTAATGTAATTTAATAACATCATTCCCTTAGCTTAATAAACAAAAAATTTGATAATAAGCTCAATTCTTATATTAGTTCAACCATAGCATATAATTGAAGACTCATAAGTTACTTAAGTTATTCTTCTTTCATTCAATCAACTTCTTATTTCATAAACAAAGCTGCTCAAAAGATTATCTTTGCAGTCATCACTTGAAGGAGCTTTATATCCTGGGCTATAAGAGACAATGTCATCCACTATAAGCTGGTAATAATAAAACTGAGTAGCATTTAATGATACACCTGCATCCTACTACTATCTAGTTATTGCCATATTCACATTATAAGTTGCTTCCTTAGATTGTAAGGCACTACAAATTGAAAGTTAAGTTATAGGAGGTGTTCATGCTGTAAAAAAGTTAATAACTGGTCTTCTTCGCTTCCTCATATCAAATGCAACAATCTTTTCTTATTAGATAGGAATACCACCTTCAACATTGCTAGTATCATCCTAACACTGTAAAAAGAACTTCCAATATCAATTTTGTAGTTTAATCTTTGCCTTAAGTCTTTCTCATTTTGATATTCTTCAAAAAAAGTTTTTATTTGTGATTTCACTTTTGACTCATTTTGATATTCTTCAAAAAACGTTTTTATTTATGATTTCACTTTTGACTAACTTTCTTACAAGGATCCATATCACCTTTGATCCCAACAAATAAATAGTATAGCTCTTTATATTAGAAACTAATTTAGCATGAACTAAGTTAGATCATCAAATCTTCTTAAACCTAAAGAGCCTGGATTGTCTGGAGAACTTAAACTTTCCTCCATTTATCTGTAAAAATAAATAAACACATGTCAAAATTAAATTAATAACTTTATATTAAAAACATATCAATTGCATAAGTTCAATTTACTTAAAACATATTTACATAGTTGATATTTTGGTCACTTAAGTTTTAAAAACTTAGTAACATATAAACAAATATTGACACTTTTACAAAGTGAATTTTAAAGCTAAAAATGTCACCAATAAAACAAAAACATGACAAATGAAACATATGACAACTAGAATATACAAAATATGATCTACAATCAAAATTCGCAAAATGTGATTTATTAGATAACCTAGATCAAAAGCTGTAGTGCAATTTATTGTATTTTGTGTTAAAGATCTGGATTATTTGATAACTTAATGGTTCTAATAACAATCTTAATAATTTACCTTTTCAAGTTGTTACTATTCAAATTCAATAAAATAATATACATCATTGTGAGAATGGGGTTATGCTCCATAATTGTCTAATTTGTTTCAAGGAACTATTAGATAATACCTAAACTTCTTCAACTGTATATTTCAAAACTCATATATGATATGTAATGTAAAAAATAAAAGTATCTAGGAGTATGGATGACCATATTTCCATATGCAAAGATTTTGTCAAACACATTAGAATTTTGTAAAGCATATTAGCATAATTCAATAAATCTCCAAGTCTATATTAACATCAAGCAAATGTTCACACAATTTTGGAATAAGCACTGTTCACAAATTAAAATCCAAACCAAAATTTGAATTAGCTAAATAAAACCCCATTATTAGATGAAACTTTGAGACTTAGAAACCAAGCTAGAGAAACAAAAGTAAAAGCAGAAATTAAAGTAACTCTTTCTGATCCATATTTCACTTGAGCCACCTCTTTATATTGTTGAAGAATGAAGATGCCTATAGTAATAACAAAGCTTTTTCCTTTCTTGGAATTCTTTCTCTTAAATTTATTTAAGAATAATAAAGCTTCCATTAAAGACTCTATAGCATATCAATTGGATTTATCTTCTAAAAGGATCAAAACTAACAATGAGATCTCTGGATGGTTGGAGCAACTATGGCGAATAGAGTTAAAAGGTTGAGAGAGGCAGTGACTAGATGGTGAGATAGTGAGAGTTGAGAGGTTGAGAGAGGTAGCCAAATGGGGAGAGTGAGGAAGGAGGACTGGGAATCGAGTTAGAGTAAGATTTAAGAAACTTTCACTTTTCTTCAATTTATTCTTAAATTTTATAAATTTTAATGGTATTCAATCGGTATTCTAAATACTGGCTGTTACTATCCAAAAAGGCCAGTATAGGCTAATACCATGAGCTAATACAATACTAGTATTAATGATACTATTTTTGAGTCAGTATGAAACATACCGATTGATACGGTATATAACTCACGTCCATGGTTAGAATAAAAATTGCTCTCTCGTAAATCACAATCCAAATGATAACAATAATCACTAAACACAATTTGAAACTCCTTTAATTATAAATTATCACAACATACAATTATTTTGTGTAATTACCTCAACATTAGAGACAAAGGATCTAGCCAAAACATCAAAAAGAGTCTCAACACTAAAGAAGGTCGCAACTATAAGGGGTGTGAGCATGATTAAAGCACCCAGAGGAATCGTCTCCTTTATGGATGCATCGGTGGATAATTTATCACAAGTAGTATAGTCGAACCTGACATTATCCTTTATTACACTAGTAATGGTGTTAAAATACCTACAAACCTCCTCAAGCATCTTTAGAGCCTCACCTCTAACAATTTTCATGGTTATGGTGGAGAAAAATTAAAGAAGCATGACACCAATTATTAACCCAATGAAGACTTTGGTGTCAAGACATCAATTGTAGTAATGGTACTAACGAAGGCACCAAACAGAGCCAAACATACTAGAGAAGCAAAACAAATGGCAAATCTCTGCAAAAATTTGTGGATATAAAAAGAATAAGCATGACATGACCAAAGAAATATTATGGAAAAAATGGTGCCAAAGGAAACACTCTCTCTCTCTCACAAACACACATAAAGGTTATCAACACAACAGGTACTTCAGTAACAACCAATAGTAACAATATGCAAAATGTTCTCTCAAATAAATGGTTTCAAACAATTCAAAATGATTGATAGTATGCAAAATATGCTCAAATCCCTAAAATTTTGAAAGAGAGAAACCATGTTTACAACTTGTACAGTATAAGAAAGGATTTTAATTTAATCTTTCCCCTCAACAACAAATATTGTGATAGAGTAAGCCTTGATACCTTTCTAATAGCAGTAGTAGTATTACAATTAGCATCAAAGGCCTTAATTCACTCGCGAATGAGGTGACTCATAGCCGCCATCTTTGTAATGCCCCTAACATTGTCACTGATGGGACCATAAGCATCAATTGTCAATCTTGTAGCAATTGTGCTTAACAACTGATAACAACCACAACAATGCATACATAGTTGAAAAGCTAAAGATAATAAATATACTAACTATAATAATTAAAATTGAATGGTGACATACTTATAGCCCAACGCAAGGCCAAAGATAATATTAGTTGCAACTCCAGTCTTGGAAGAGTCAACAACATCTTGTATAGAACTGTAAGCAAACAAAAGGGACAATCAGAACTTAAGCAAGCATATATTCAAATGTTATCACAACTCCTCATAGATACATTGCTTGCATAATATTTTATGAAAAATCCAATGATAGGCCCAGCCTGAAGACTAATAATCACAAACAAGAACAATTGTTTGCAAAGAAAAGCATTGTAAGAATCTCATCATAAATTTTATATCCTAGTAACCACCTAAGAAACAAAGTTATATAATTGACCATTATGGCTCTCTAGAAACAAGTTTGTTTACTTAGCAATAGAACATTTCAAATTCTGACACTTTATAAGTAATATAAAACATATGTTTGTTATTGACAAGTTTAACAACAAAAAAAGTTCTTCATCTTTCCCTGAGATTACAAAAAGGAATCATTTAACACTTAACAGTTCTTTATAACCTTTTGAGTGCCAAAATCATAGATCATGAAAGATGATGGCAAGCCAACCTGTCATAATTGCAATTCCCCTAGTCATCTGAATAATGGAGAAGGTAAGTTACTTCTTCAATGATGGTTTAATTTCCTTAGCAACATTGATTTCAAAGAATTCAATGGCAAAAGGGTTGTAAACTAGCAAAAATTGATACTAATGGGACAAACAAGTAGAGGGTACATCATGGGAGTGAACTCCTCTTTGATTTCTAGGAGAAGATGGAAGCAACAACAAGAGCAACACAAGATGATTAAATATAAGAGCCAAAAATATCAAACCCTATACTAGTAATATCACCATCATTATCCCTGTCATTATCAACAATAACCTACAAGTAAAACAATTATTTTAAGTCATTTAGGTCTTAGGATCATAAGAAAATGAAATTGAAAATTCATATTCCAACTCTATCTGAGAGGAAATAATGCTTACAACTAAGTTTTTTAGATTACGTCATAACCCAAATAAGAACATGCCAGCACATGAAACGAAAAAATGGAAGCCCTCAGATTACACATAAGCCTGACTACTAATGACATAAATAAATACAAAATCTCAGATAAATAAATAATAAAATAGGCATGTGTAAGTACAAACACAGTAAAGTACAATAATGTTAGCGTGCATTAGAATAAAAATTTTCAATATACTAAATCACATTATTATGGATGCTAGAGTATAAGTAAAAGTGAAAATAAATGAAAAGCATATGTAGAGGTAGATATGTTGCAACTGTCACTCCTCGAAGTTACTGCTGCGAAATTGGTGATAATTGACCTAAAAGATAGAACTGAGGGAAGTGAGACCTCACTAAATAAGTCCATATCACCCTACGATACTTAATCACATGGTCACATAATATACGCTTTATGCTAGTATAAACATGCATATATGATGCATGACAAATCATATACAATGCACAATAAATTACGGAGAAGGAATATCTATGGGACCCTAGTCACCAAGAGTAAATCCTTATAATACTACACCTTAAATGACTACAGGAAGCTAAGCATCACCAAAAGTCTAGCCATACACCTATTCTAATATAGTCGCAAGGCTCTCTAAAGGGGTTATAGGAAGCCAAACATCACCAACATATTAACCCTCACTCAATACGTCCAAAGTTGTAATCATATGAATAATATACATATCAAACAACCAACCAAGAGCTATGTATCAACAAGGATTGGTCTGTAAAATATCTCAATATGATATCACAATCATCTCTTATAATCAAACTAGTGTGCATATGGTCCTGATACATACCTATCAAGTGACATGTCTAATAGATTTTTTCCTCCTCTACAATCACAATCAAACACATCAATACAAAATCTAAACATCAATCATGCAATTTTATAAAACAAGCTCTTGCGTAAGAGGGAAGCGCCAAGATACGAAAAGAAAAAGTAAACAAACTGTGAAGCTTAAAACTGGGGGTGAAACCAACGGTAACTGGCTAGTTCGGGTGGCAACGTCAGGTTGTCAGGAGGCTCGAGAATGCGGGAACGATCTAGAAGTGATAGGGGACCTGCAACGTAAAAGATAGTCCTCGTAGGTCGTGCATGAAACTCGGCATCCCCATCCCCTCCCCTGAACCCATAAACATACACAGAGTGGCCGAGCTAAAACTAAAAAGCACAAAGGCTACTCCAGTCACCGGGGAACGAAACATGGCGGGTGGTTGCAAGGAAACTCTCCCATGCAGGCTTTAACGAGACAAAACAGTTCAGGGACACTATAAAGTGACTAAAGGACCAGAGTAAGCACATAAAGAGGTCTCATGTTAAGTATAAGAAACCAAAACCAGAACTAGTGCAACGTTAGTAAGGTCTCAGGTTGAGTATAAGAAACCAAAACCAAAACCATTGCTATTAAGACAAAGCTAATGAAAAAGATAAGAGCAAGCAAAATATTGTAACCACACATATATGAAGAAGACAGCAGAGAAGCAGTAAGGAAGTTACCTGGGAGCTGGACGCCAAAACCTGCACTCTGGAAACTTAACAGAGATATGAAACTACAAACCTGGGATCTGGACAATGACAAGAATAAAATAGGTGTGGCAACCTTTGGCTCTGGAACAGTCAGCTGCACTACCGTTTGACAAAGGAGCATAAACAGAAGTAAGTTTGTGAGAGACACCGAGCGCATCAAGTGCGGTCCAAGCATTTGGGAAGAGACCTAAGGTTGCACCAGAAATAGAGCCAATCTGATCTCTCCATGACCAAAGCTCTTATCCCAATTCGATGCCTCCTCCAACTATCACCACTTCTTTTTCCTTAGCTCTCCGCATCATAGTCTCCATCTCGTCTACTCTACCCTCTTGTAAGATTGAGAAAACAAAACATTAACCATATAAGACAGTTCACGATATTTAGATACTAGTAAGGGTTCAATTTGAGTCAACCGGTCAATTTGAGTCAACGTCATCATTTATATCATTATAGAACATATTCAATAGTTGGTACGAATTATCAATAGATAGATATGAACCTTGTAAAAGGATAATTTACAAGCACGTGGCACGGAGAGCACACGTGGCACATCGTGACGCACTAACGGTGAATAATTAATTTACACGTCGCGACGTGTTCTTGAGCACGTCGCGACGTGCGAACCAGAAACCCAGAAATCTGCAGAAATTCGGCAGAACTTCTCCCAATCTGTCCAACAATTTGCCTAAACCTTATTTCCTCAGTTCTACAACATGTCTAGACCCAAACCAACCCCAAAACATCAACAAACACAACACAAATCACTAACCCTAGATAATCGACAATGCCGACACCCACCACCTCTGATTTTTCAATCCAAACACCTTAAATCCTTATTTCAGTTGTAAATCATCACTAAATCAAGTTCAAACAACCAATTAGAAGCAAAGAAACTGATTAAAACTTACCTGGAATGCTTCAATCTCCAAATCTTGTCAAACCCTAGTTTCTCCCCTTTCTCTCCTTCACACCCACGACAACTTCCTCTTCTTTCTCTCTTTCTTATTTTCTTTTCCCTTTCTTTTAACTCTCTTAAAGCATGTCAAAAGACCCTAAGGCCCTCTCACTAAAGCCTAACAACTCTAAGACTTAAGTGGTCTACCCAAAATGCCCTTGGTCATTTTAATCCAACTTATTCCTACTTTAGGCCAAAAATTTCATACCTTAACCAAACTTGAATTAATACTAACCTTAGCACAAATCAATTCCAAAATACTGATTTAATAAGACTTCAAAAATCAAAACATGCCTCAAAATAATTAAACAGGTTTGGGATCCAACATTAAGCATTTAACTTACCCATGAAACCCAACCCCCACCAAACGATGTCATTTTGGTTAAGCATTTAACCTACCCATGAATCCCACCCCCTTGTTGATGCTCATTTTCTCCTCTCTTTCGCTTTCTCTTCTGTTGTCAGTTCTTCGTCACCGTCCGTGTGTGCTTCAGTTCCCTTCTCTTCGTTCATCTTCTTCCTTTGGCATCCATCTTTTTCCTTTGCGTGCTTTGGTTCCCTTCTGCGTCTGCATTTTGCATCTTTGCGTGCTTTGGTTCGCTTCTTCTTTCTGCGTCTTCATTTAATCATTGGATGAGGTAAGTGGGGGTTTTTTTACTGGGTTTCGTGTACTACTTTGATCTTTTTTGTTTGTGGTTTGATTGCATAAGTAATCATCGGTTTATGTTTTTTACTAGGTTGACGTACTGGTTTAATCATTGGTTGAGGTACAAAATGTTGGCCCTCGTTTCTAGAGTCCAACTCTTTGCTTTGATACCACAACTGTTAGGCCCCATTTTCGGAGTCCAACTCTTGATCTGATATCACAACTGTTGGACCACAAATTTTCTGGAGCGTAACTCTTACTTTGAAACCATAAGTGACATCCAAACGTGCATCCCGCAAGGGTGGCGTGCCCCCACCAATAATCACCATAATCAATCTTTCTCCTATTTTAGAACAGATTTTGGGAAACTTCAAAGAATTATAAATTTATTTCTTTATAAAATTTGTATCTCTATGTATCTATTTTATTTTGAAATAAGAATCATCTCATTCGGAGCTTTATAGATCAAGATATGATCAAAATATTGAAGTATGTTCAGTAAAATATCCAATTCATACTCTTCCAACCGATACCCTTAATTTGATTCAATCAATATTTTTTAGATCAATACCAAAAGCTAAAAATTCTTATAGAGAGATAGATAAATGTGTTAGGAAACTATTTCTTCAAAAATCAAGTCATTTGGAGGTCGGATGACAAAGTTATGGCTAAAAGAGTCAAACATGTTTAGAGCTGGAAAATCCCTTTGGCTGTGATGACGAGGAATAAAGGTGTGATCACGAGGAAGGTGCAATCGCAAGGAACAACGGTGCCATCGTAAGAATAGAGGTGTGATCGTGAGAGTGCTTGGTGTGATTGCAAGAGGGCCTGGTGTGATCACAAGAACACCTGGTGTAAGCGCGATCGAAGTTGTCCTGTACAAAACATCCTCTGCAACATCCTAACTTATAATGGTCATATCTCTCAACTCAGATATCCAAAAATCGCATACTTTATACCTTTGGAAAGCTAAAAGAAAGATATACAACTTTCAAGAAGAAACTTTGCCTAATTTAGCCTATATTAATCCAAATTTTCCCTTGAAATCAGAACACACATTTTTCCCCTATGAATGACTATGATTATGTCCTCAATCATATTATGCCTGCTTTGGGGCAATTTGCATAACTTTCACTAGGGATGATGGATTAGGGTCATTCAAAGACGGTTTCAAAGAGGACTTCTAGACCCACAACTTTCTTGAAGACCTCGAAAAGATATTTTGCCTCTAAAAAGGGTCAAAATTACAAATCAATGTAGTTGTCCCATATTCACTTCCTCTAATGCAATATCACTTCTTAACCATTCAACTACCAAATTGATTTCATTAAACTCTCAAATCTCAACTCATTTGACTCATCACATTCAACTACATCTCATCATTCATAAT
>JANIHZ010000001.1:24212471-24224103 GCA_027478365.1 Erythroxylum rufum
TAATGAGAGAAAAATTTCTAATTTACCCTTACATGTAAGCCTTGTAACTTAAATGGCTTAAGTGGTCTTCCCAAAAATCCCTCATACATACAGACTCTTGCTACTTAATACAAATAAACCATATTTTAAAATGCAACCAAAATTAACATAATAATTAACTCCAAATAAAATAATTAATCTAGCAAGAACTCAAAATTATTTCAATTCATGCTTAACTCCTTCCCAAAAATCAAGACCTTTTTCTAATCATGCAATTGAAGAAATTTGAGAGATCTTCCTTATAAGAAAAATGTTTCTTATTGTCTTAAATTTTTAATGACATCAAAATCATTCAATTTGGTTTCGTAGTCCGAAAGTTATACCCCAAACATCTTATACTAAAACATTATCCTGTGCTTGACTTCCATCGAAAAATTGATACTCTTAGAGACTGAATTAAAACTCAATTTTATCAAACAATTTGTAGCCTTATCTCTCTAGTTTAATCCAAATTAAGAATCATCTCATTTGGATGACTAGAGCATAAGTTACGGCCTAAACACTTTCAGACTATTACTAAACCGAGACTCTAAACTATACCCAACTTCACTCCAGAAATTGAAAGTCTTAGGGACTGAATTGAAATTCAATTCCTTCAGCTTATTTGTAGCTCCATGTCTCTATTTTATTTAGAAACAAGAATAAACTCATTTGGAGCTCTACAGATCATGATATCACCAAAATACTGAAGCATGTTTAGTAAAAATATCCAACTCATATTCTTTCAACCCATCTTTTCACTTTGATTCAGTCAATCTTTTTCAAATTAATCCCAAAAGCTCTAAATTTTTGTAAAGAAGTAGATAAATGTCTTATGAATACAATGCTTCAAGAATCATGTCATTTGGGGGTCAGACGACAAAGTTATGGCTAAATGAGTGAAAGATGTTCAGGTTTGAAGGGAGGCTTACGGGTCGTGATCATGCACGTGCACGACCGCGACATTGTCGGTGGTCCTACGGAGTCATGATCGTGCATGTGCACGATTGCGACACTCCAGTGGACTCGCAACTCCTTCTTCCTCTCTTCCACTGACATCACAACTTCAAACTTCCATAACTTTTGATACAAAACTCCAAAATTTACAAACTTTATATCAATGGAAAGATAAGAGAAAGATATACAACTTCTATGAAGAATTAACAACAAATTCTGCCTCTATAAAGGTCAAAATTTCAAAACAAAATAGTTTTCCTGAAAGTCCACCCTATGCAACATCCAAACTTCTAATAATCATAACTTCCAGCCCTGATAAAAAATGTCATACTTTATAGCGCTAGAAAGCTAGCAAGATAAGCTACAACTTTTATAAAGACAATTTTATCAAAATCTCTCTAGAACAACTCAGAAAAAATTACAGAAGTTTCAGATCGAAAATCCAACTTTTCACTATTCATTCTCAGAGAATTTTCAGATTTCCACTTTCCAAATTCAAGAATTCTCCGTTTTCTTTACTCGTAACTAATCACTAACAATTTCTCATTTAATAGTTCTAACTTCCAAGAAAAGTTCGGGGTCTAACACAAAATCTAGGTTCAATCACATGGTTTATATTCCCCCTTACCCATCCCCTCTCATCCTTGGGTTGATATATCTATGGACTTTGTGCTTGGATTGCCTAGATCATCTAGTGGAAAGGATAGCATCTTTGTGGTGGTTGATCAATTTAGCAAGATGGCTCACTTTATTGCTTGTTCTAAAACCAATGATTCTATTCATGTTGCTAACTTTGTAAGATTGCATGGGTTGCCAAAGACTATTATGAGTGATAGAGGTAAAATTTCTTAGTCACTTTTGGAGAACTCTATGGAATAAATGTGACATTAAATTTTTGTTTTCTACTATTGCATATCCTCAAACGGATGGACAAACTGAACTGATAAATAGAACTTTGACTACATTTTGCGTGCGATCATCCAAAAGAACTTAAAGAATCGAGAAAAGTGTCTCCCACACATTGAGTTTGCTTATAATCGTGATATTCATTCTTCTACTCAATTTTCTCCTTTTGAGATTGTTTATGGGTTTAATCTTTTGACTCCTTTGGAAATTCTCCCATTGCCGTCTAATGAGTTTTCTAACCTTGATGATATGAAAAGGGCTAAATTTATGCAAAAGTTGCATGCTAAAGCTAGAGCCAACAATGAGAGGAGAAATGAACAATATGCAAAGCAAGCCAATAAAGGCCGAAGGCGTGTTATATTTGAACCCTATGATTGGGTTTGGGTGCACTTAAGAAATGAGAGGTTTCTAAAACAAAGGAAATCTAAGCTACAACCAAAAGGAGATGGCCCCTTTCAAGTTTTAGAAAGGATTAATGATAATTCTTATAAAATTGATTTGTCTAGCTCTTATGGTAATGTTAGTGCTACATTCAATGTATCTGATTTATCTCTCCTTGATATTGCAGATTCGAGGACGAATCCTTTCTAGGAGGGAGGGAATGATGGAGAACCATGGGCATGTGAAAGATAAGAAAAGAAGCATACATAGTATGATCCGCCTCAAGGAATCTTAGGACGTGACTTTCATGGACATAAGCTTGCAAAAGGAGGCTTAAGAACTAAAATTGGATCAGATTTGAAGTCTGAATGTGCAAGGCAAAGGGCTGAACGAAATTCCCATATCAAAGACCCAACATTCAAGTTTAATGTTCCTAAAAATCCATTATAAGATGTCAAAGGCCCGATGACAAAAGCTAGGGCCGAAGCTATAAAGCAAGCATTGAATTGTTTGATCCAAAACGTTCGAGAGATAGAGCTTATGTTGTTGAGTCAGATTTCATCTCATAAAGGTCCAAGAGGCATTGTCTTACTCCTTGAAGCCTAACATGAAGTGTCCAAAGGCCTACATGGAGTCCAATTGGGAGAACTCAATTAAAATACCATGTGACAACCATGTGCCACTTAAAAATAAGGAGAAGGATGTGATCTATAAGGTCTAATATGTTTAGAACATGTTTTAATTAGTTTCCTTTTTTGTTTTCCTTTAAATAAGGTCATCTAGTCAATGCCTTTCTAAGTTTATTTTATTTCCTTTTAAGGATTGATTTGTTTCCTTTTATTTAATTTCTTCTATAAGACATTAAGTTAGGAAGTTTTTCCTATAAATAGGCACCCTTTATGTACTTTGAAGGGGAATTTTTCATTCAGAAATAATAGTGAGAGCTTTCTCGCTTTCTTTGTATTCTTTGAGAATACTTGACTTATCGAAGGAGTGGTCTTCCTTTGTAGCGTCCTAAGGTTAAAGTTTTAAGAGACAAGTTCTCTTAGGGTTCTTTCCATTGAACAACTTTCTTCTTACCCCTTTTCTTTTTGTGTACTATTTCTATCTTTTCAATTTTGTTTCTTGTGCTTCCGTGTGTGTTTGATTCTATGCGTTCCCGGGCAAAGTTTCATCTTGTTAAAAGTTCTCTAGGACAAGTTCTTATTGGCTCTCGTATTACGTATACATGTCAATTATGTTAGGAGTTTCTAGTGCTTAGACAAATGCTATGATTCTCATGTGGGGCCACTTCATCTATGTCAATTGTCAAGTGGACATATGCATATCAATTATCTTAAGCGTTTCTAATGCTTAAATAGATGTTATGATTCTTGTGTGGGGCTACTATATAAAAATGTTAACATAAATAGGTACATGTTAATTGCAACTAGACAATTTGTTAAACAATGAAGCATGGAACATTTATACTTTAATAAACTATAACGAAAAAAAGATTCACATAACTGCTTTTACAATTCTATGCTATCTATGGAGTAGGGGCACCAACATTAATCATGGTTTAAAAATGTTAGTTGTTCATGGCAATGGAGGATTTTAAATATCATATGAATATATCTTCTTAAGAAGTCTTGCTTTGTAGGTTTTTTTTTTTCTTTGACATAGTAGTTGAAATTGAAATATAATTTAAATCACCATTAAACATGCACTGCAAAGTACAAAATCTTTATCTTCATATAAGGGATGTCCTAACAAGGGGAAATGAGCAGAGCAAATATAATATCATGTGAACATATAATAGAAAGATCAATCTATGTCAGTTGGACATATGCATATCAATTGATCTAGATTTGGGTTATTTCAAAGGTATGCATGGTTATTAATATTTTTTAAATAAATGTAATATCTCAACATTTGTAAAGTAGAATGAATAGGAGATCACGAGGAATCTAGCGTTATGCAAAAAAAAAATGGGGAACTACAACGTATAGTAAAAATAAACTACAAACTAGACAAAAGAAGAGACCTACCACGTCCTTATCGTGTAAGAAGAGAATGGTTGTTGCTGCTGCCGTTACGATTGAATCAATTGGGAGAAACTACGCAAGGAGTATTGGAAATTAGGGATTTGAACAGTAAATGGTGAGTTTAGGAAATTAGGGATTTAGAATTGATAGGGAATCAACTTTGCTAGATTTTTATCCTTATTTGTAAACGTTAAGTTTAATTTGAACTATTCAAAATATTAACTTTTTAATTTATTAGTAGAGGTAAAAATTATGGTCAATTCTGCTTTTTGTCGCATTTTGTTACATAAACGTTACGGTAATTTAGCTTAAACACAATCTTGCGAGGAACTTCAGAAAGGACAAAAGAAAATAAGTTGTCCATCTCTATTGCGTAATCAATATGAGTTGCTCTTGGAGTCTTCCTACGTGCCGCTCAGTTCATTTTTCGAGCATGAAAGCCAACAGCGAGTGGAAGGACTTTGACTTACGCATTGGGAGCCATAGGCTTCTCTTTCTCATTTAATTTTGCTAATTTTAGAACAAGTCCACAGACACGCAAACATGCCCAATTCATTTTTTACTGCATCTTCTCTTCCAAAGTATGGGTATTCTGGCCGCCTCTGTCAACCATGGGAATCGTCTTGGCAATTTCCTTTCTGTTTCCCCCTAGTGAAACTTTAATATGATTTTTTTTTTTTTTTGCTATTTCGGTAAAATTTAACATCTAGCTGGGCATATTATGGAATGCACCATGACCAACTTTATAGACTTTAATTGTCCATGGGTTGTCAATATAGGGTAAAGGCCATCAGGTCAAGGTCGGTCCATAGTCTAATGCATATTATAAATTAATACTTTATTATTTAAATTTTTTTAAAAGTCATGATTTGATGATTATTTAAAAGCATAAGGTCAACCCTTTCTTTCTTACGAAAGAAGACCAAAATTACATGCTCTCTCTTATTTCAAATGCAAAAGCCATCCTCGAGAGCGCAAGTGTCATATACCTCAAAATGCTAGCAATTGTCGATGCACGTTCATTGGACTAACTTTAATTAAGTGGGTTGTTAGGCAAGATTAACGTATTAAACTGAGAATCTTAAAGCTAACCCATTTAATATATATTTATATCAACCTAGTCTTCACATTCAATGATGTTGTCCTCCACTCTTGACTCTTACGATTGTGTGTCTCTTGACCTTATTTTATTGCTTAAAAATATATTCTATACATAAGCACCGCATTTGGTCTTACATGGTGCTTTTAACACAGACAATAGAAGGAGACTTCGTACAGTTTCTCTCGAGTAGGCAGGACTGAACTTTGATATACTTCAATTCAGGTGAAAAAATCATACTTAATTTTACAGTTGAGGGCTATCTATCCTTCTGGCATGGGTTTTTCAGGGGACCATCCAATTATTGATCTAATGGACGCAAATAAGCCACATCTTTGGTGGTATGTAAAAAGTAGCTTGGTTGACTTATTAAAGGAGTTCAGCTTTCAATTGGACTTCTTTGAGACAACATTAACATGTCGATGGGGGCCGGTTTCATTTTAATAGAAAAAGCACGAGGTCATGACCTACTTCAGGCATGCTCAAACCGAGGGCAGCGCTAATCTGTGCCTTTTTTCAGTGAAAGTTCTTTGCAGATAGTTTGATACTATATTTATTAATCATATTTATAAATTATTTATTTTCACCATTACAAGAAAATTACAAATTATCGATGAAAAAATTCCCATAATAAATTAGCAATGGGAATTGATTTTCTACCGGTAAAATTGTAAGAAAAATGATATTTTGTGACGGACAAAATATTTATTAGTAAAAGTAGAGAAAAATTACCCCCGCAAATTTACCGATAGAATATACTGACGGAATAGTGAAAGTCATCGTAAAAATAGGTGGCAATAGTTAGTGGTAAAAATAAACATTGGAAGAATGTCTCTCAGGTAACAAAAGATTTTTATTATCTGAACTTTGAGGTACACAAATTATATTTTTTAATCTTTTTTATTTTATCTTATTTTATACATTAATTAGATAAATATTGTCATTTATAAGTATTTATAGTATGTTTTTCTTTTTTTCATAAATCATTTTTTTAGGATTCAAACTTTGATACTTTAATTTATAAGGTATGGGAGAGGCGAGCTCATACAGATTGTAGAGACTTTCTTGATTCAATACACAAAAATGGTGTACGACCACCATATATATCTGAAGAAATATGGAGTCATTGGTAACAGTATTGGATATCACCTAAGGCAATGTTCATTTCAAAACGTAATTATGCAAACAAACGTGGAGAGAGAGAATCTACCCGTACACACTAGAAGATCTATGACCTACCAGGATTATGTAGAAAAACTTGTAAGTATCAAAATTTTACACTTATATTCTGATTTTTGTATTTTGATGTATAAAATTTGATTTCAATGTAATTTGATTTAAGAAATTTAAACGAAAATATGTGTATTATAGAGAATAATAATGTTATAAATGTTTGGTGCCATTAGTAGCTGTGTTGTTGAGTAAATTTTTTTTGTCTAATAAAGGGTAAATATCATAAAAATAAAGAAAATTTTGTCGAAATTTTTGTAAAATGTAATTCACTAAAAACAATTTATTTTGATGCAGGAAAAATATATGGGCAGGAAGCCTACACCACACTAGCTCTTTTTGCATACTCACACTAAGAAGTATGATGGTGAGAACCTCGTCAACACCTTATGCAGACAACTTCATGTAAAATTTATACTTTAATTTTAATTCTTAAAAATGATCACTTATTAACATAAATAATTATAATGATAGGATCAAATACAAGAAAGCATTGAACAACAGTCTCAGAACTCTAAAACTATTGATGAGAGTCAAGCATATCTTGATGCAGTGGGTGGTAAGAACCGCGGTGGAAGGATTTTCAGCGTAGGTTCATTTGCAAACACATGTTATTCGCAATCCTCCATATTTACTACAGTTGAATCTAGTAGGTGGTTCGTATCAAATGAGAGTCCTTCAGCTTGAGAGCATAATAGAGAGGTTGATGGAGTGTATGACTCAGCTCCATAATAAGGTGGAAGAGTTGAACAAGAGAGACAGGACCTCATCGCAATAGTCAAAGCATCTACCTTCACCACTTGCATAACTTAAGTGGATAAGTGAATGTATTTGATGTTTTGCTACTCTTAATTTTTTGTATAAATTCTTAATTTACAGTTATTTTTAAGATACTTATTCTTGTACATTATAATTTTTTACAATATTACCATTCAGGATAATATTTACTTTATATTTATTAACCAATGTTATATTACTTACATAAATTAAATGTACAAAAAAATCATAAGATTATCAACATAAAACTAAGGTAGAAGGTGAGAAATGGTGGTTGAAATTTATCATAGTTAAATTTCTCGATGGAACTACAATATTCCGTCACTAATTAGCAACGAAGTGATATATTCTGTCGATCACTCTATCGGTAACTTACCGATGGAATATATCATTCCGTTAGTGAAAATTCAACGACTAATAATGTTTTCTGTCGGTAAATTTAGCAACGAAATTTGTATATCCATCGGTAAATTTAGTGATGGACCTATAATTTACTGTTTGTAAATTCACCAATAAAATATTGTGATTTTGTCGGCAAATTAGTGACAGAATATTGTAAATCTATCAGTAAATTTACCGATAGAAATACAAAATTTCGTCGCTAAAGTTACCGACAGATTTACAATATTCTATCCCTAAAGTTACCGACAGATATACAAAATTTCATCGCTAAATTTCTAACGAATTCCTTATATCTGTCGCTAAAATTTACCTACGGTCGTTTCTCCAACGACTCTTTTCGTCGGTAATCTCCATCACTAAAACCTATTTTTCTTGTAATGCATTGTGTCGTTTATGATTCATATATAAACGTGTAGTTTTTGAGTGTTTAAGAAAAACATTATTGTTTTATTAGATGTTTTCAGTTGAATACTACCCCGGACAAAAGTGTGGCTCAAGACATATTTAGTTTACAAAATCATAAGTAAAAACATGAGTTAAAGACACAAGCATTTTGGTATAGTGAAGATGTTTATGTGAAAGATACAATATGAGACACAACCGTATTATACATCATGTCTAAGTGCGCAAAAGAAGCAGATAAGTAGAAGGATCCATAGTTTGGAGACACAGGCATCATTGAACCCATGTTCATATACAAGAAGAAATAGTGAGATCTATGACTTGGGACATAAGTATATCTGTAATAAACAATCTTATTTGGAAATGTGTATTTGGTGGACTTTAAAATTTAGGAGGATTCTAAGACTTATTAGAATCATGATTATATTGGGTTTAATTAAGTAGTTTTATTTAAACAATATTATATAAATAGAACTATAATAGTTAGAGTTTATAATTAACTATAATTATGTAAACTAGCCTATACAAAAAAAATTATAATTTTCAATTGAGTGTTTAATTAATCAATACTTAATCAATCGTTATTGGTTCTTGAGAATGTAGGCATATCTAATTGACTAAACATGATAAAAATCTTCTTGTTTGTTTGTTTATTTTTTATACACATATCCTTATTGCATACACATTATTTCCTAATAAGTGGTATTATTTCGTTGTCAAGTCAATAATGATTTTGTTTGTAGAGTTCAAAATGGGGAAGTTCAACGAAATTAGGGAATTTCAAACTGTGACGATGGAGAATGAAGGATTTATTAGCATAATAAGGCTCACTGAATTGGTTGCAAAAGAATAATTCAGAAGAAATGGATATACACAATTGGGATAAGTTGCAGGCACAAGCAACTAAAACCATTTGGTTATATCTAGTAGATGACGTTTTGTACTACACTGTAGATGTTGCATCCCTTGTAGAGATATGAAAAATAGCTAGAAAGACAATATATGTTAAGCCTTTTGCAAATAAATTGTGTCGAAAGTAGAGACTATACAAGTCAAAGATGTAGGAGGAAATATATTTAAAATAATATGTGACATGCAAATAGTCAATGAGTTGCTAAGTCTCGAGGTAACTATTACGGACAAGGATAAAGCAATGATTTTGTTTTATTTTTTCCTCTTTCTTATGAATATGCATTGACCATACTCAAATTGGATGAGGAAACTAGGAATAACAATTTTATCCCAATTAGAGTTTAAATTGGATGAGGAAACTAGGAATTACAATTTTATCCCAATTAGAGTTTATATTTAATTATACTTATGTAAACCTAGCCTATATATAAAGGAAATTTATAATTTTCAAGTGAGTTTTTAATTAATAAATACATAATCAATCATTATTAGTTCTCTAGAATGTATGCATATCTAATTGACTAAACATGATAAAAAATATTTTTGTTTGTTTGTTTCCTTTTTATAACTTATATCCTTATTGCATACATATTATTTCGTAATAAATGGTATTATATCATAGTTAAGGCAATAATGATTTTGGTTGCAAAGTTTAAAATAAGGAAGTTCAATGAAATTAGGTAACTTCAGACCGTGACAATGGAGAATGAAGGATTTATTAGCATAATAAGGCTTACAGAACGAGTTATAGGAGAATAAGTCATAAGAAATGGATGAACACAATTAGGGTAAGTTGTAGGCATAAGCAACTAAAACCATTTGATTATATCTAGCAGATGATGTTTCGTACTACATGGTAGATGTTGAATCCTTTTGTGGAGATATGAAAAAAGATAGAGAGACAATATATTTTGTATCTAAAGCAAAGCCTATACAAGTCAAAGATGTAGGAGGAAATAAATTTGAAACAATACATCAATATGTTCAACCAAATAGTCATCGACTTACGAAGACTTGAGGTCACTATTATGGACAAGGATAAAGCAATGCTTTTGCTTTATTTTTTACCTCTTTCTTATGAATATGCATTAACCATACTCAAATTGAATGAGGAAATTAGGAATAACAATTCTATCCCAATTAAAGTTTATAATTAACTATACTTGTATAAACTTGGCCTATATATAAAGTAAATTCATAATTTTTTGTGAGTTTTTTATTAATCAATAGACAATCGATCATTATTAATTCTCAAGAATGTAGGCATATCTAATTGACTGAACATGATTAAAAAAATCTTCTTGTTTATTTGTTTCTCTTTTACAACTTATATCCTTATTGCATACACCTTATTTCTTAATAAGTGGTATTAGATTGTAGTTAAGCCAACACTGAATTTAATTGTGGAGTTTAAAATAGGAAGTTTAATAAAATTGGAGAATTTCATAATGGGGCGATGGAGAATGAAGGATTTATTAGCATGATAAGGCTTGCTGAATGGTTTATAGGAGAATAAGTCAAAAGATATGGATGAAATCAATTAGACAAGTTATGAGCACAAGTAGCTAAAACCATTTGATTATTTCTAGTATATGAGGTTATATACTACATCATAGATGTTGTATCCCTTGGGAAGATATAAAAAAAAGCTAGAGAGTCAATGTATGTTGAGTCTCTTACAAACAAGTTCTAGCTAAAGTAGAAACTATACAAGCTAAAGATGCTAGAGGAAATATATTTAAAATAATATGTCAATATGTTTAACCAAATTGTCAATGACCTACTGAGACTCAAGATGACTATTGCAGATAAGGATAAATCAATGATTTTGCTTTGTTTATTACCTCTTTCTTATAAATATATAATGACCATACTCAATTTAGATGAGAAAACTAAGACTAGCAATTTTATCCTAGTCCACCTTAAGGTCAATAAGCCAAAACTAGGTTGATAGGCTTAGCCTTGGAGCTGGCCTAAAAGAATTAATCAGTCTGAACCCCTCAACTAAAATATTGTCATTTTAGTATAATTGACCAAAATAGTGTGTTTTTGGTCTGTAGAATTAAGAACCTATAGATCAAAATGACGTTACTTCGGTCAATTATATTAAAAAGATTTTATTTTAATAGCGACTTAAATGAGCTCGACTTGAGCCTGAACCTTGTGCAATAGGTTTCAAGCTAGGCTCGACCTAGCTGGGTCCATTATTATACCTAAAGGAAATAATTGGTGTGGAGGATACTATTAACTACATTATCGGCTTACAGAGACCTAATATTAAGGAAAGCTCTTAAGGTGAAGAGTTATATATAAGAAAAATCAAGATTATGGAGGTAAGTAAGGAAAAGATAGCTCTTCTAATTGGAGTTATAGATCTAAATTCAAGGGTAAAAGGACATTTTGTTCTACAAGTGAAAGCGAACCAGACATGTTAAGGAAGGATTATGACAGAGAACCATGGGCATGTGAAAGACAAGAAGAGAAGCATACATGGTGTGATCCGCCTCAAGGAAGCCTAGGA
>JANIHZ010000001.1:24247990-24266388 GCA_027478365.1 Erythroxylum rufum
ATATGTGTGTTAATCTTGGATTTTAAAACTGCATGTGTGAAATGTTTTGATTTGATTGTTCTGTCTTGGGTGGCATCTACATATCCTCCCAGGGGGTATTTGGGTGTTACATATATTCAGTTGGAGCATAGTCATTCCATCCATATGCATAAGATTTATTCCACTCTGAATTATACATATTCTTGTATGATGCACCTTAAGATTGGTTGTACATGCTTGGTTGCTCTCGCATATAGTATGGTGCTCGACATGGATTGTAATAATTACTCTTACAAATGTCGCAACACGACTTAGAAATTGATGGAGCTTTCGAGAACATGTAAGGAATGACTATTTCCAATATGGTGATGTTTCATGTTGTGATGACATATCATAGCTCTTATAAGAGTATTGTCTACTCCATCCATCAATTTTGAGTTATGGCTATTATGTTAAATCTCAAGATCCTAATAATAAGTCACAACTCAGAGTCAAAGTAGTGAAGTTCAAAAAATAATTAAATAAATAAGCCAAGAATACAATAAAGTACAATAAATAAATACATAAATAATGGTTAGATTAGTAAAATATAGGCTTTCCTAATATTACAATCCCCAGCAATGGTGCCAAAAACTTGATTGACATTTTTCTTTATATCAATATTAAATTAACCGGAAGTGCACGGTGTAGGTGTAGCTAGCACATGCAAGTACGGGTCAATCCCATAAAGACAGTAAATATTAGTAATTACTGTTATCCTATTATCCAACCTACGAATTGGATGTTTGGTTTCTAATTAAAAACAAAACTTAACAATTAAACTAAAATTGGAAACAATAATGAACTCAGAAGACCAAGGAAATTACGTAGAAAAATCAATATCAAAGATTACTGTCTAGGTGATGAATCCCCCTAAAACTCATTAAATAATTAACCTTTTTATCATGCAATTATTTCACTAATTATTGGACTGTAGAAATTCCTATCTTATGTTAATAACTCTCTTGAGAATACTATCAACTAATCCATCGGTTGATTACTAGAAATCTTACTAGTTAAAACCCCTGGGATTGCATTATCGATTTATGAATTCTGCTATTAGGTTTGACCCTAATCCGGAGAATTTATGTTGACCATCTCTAGGTTTGCAATCAACTCCTTTTAGTTATAGTAAATCTATTCATACAAAAGATATCTCAATCTCAATTATATAAAATCAAATCATGCACTAATATTCTGAATATATTAGAATACGCATAAAACACATAATTGAATCACAATAAACCCATCAAAATAATTGTATTGAATAAAGTACTAAGACATATTGTATCACAAACTAAGGTTCATCACATATAGACACTAAAAAGCGTTTAGTTACTCATAATAAAAATGAAATCAAATATAAACATGAAAAAAAACTAATAGAAAATAAAGAACTCAAAATTATAAATCTCACTTTCTGTTTTATTGAATCTTCTTGCAAGTTTGGATTTGATGTAGCCTTTTATCAAATTTCTTCTGATGTTAACTTTGTGTTTTCCTCAACTCTGGATCAAAATGGTTACCTCTGTGGATGTTTAACATCTAAGTCTATTGCAAAATTTTGTTCTCCCTATTTTGCCTCCGTTCACCTCTTTTTATAGTGAAAACTAAGGTTATTGGGACATACATGGTCACTTACACGATCATGTAGGTGACCTTGTAGCTCCAAAAACTCTTAAAATTGTGACTTTACACATTCACAGAGACTTGCACGGCCACATACATAACTGTATATCTCCAATTTGCTTCAAATCTTTGTTTTATGCCACGATTTCATCCAAATTTGTCTTCTTTTAGTTCATGAAGGAAATTATCACCTATAAATGCACTTTGAGCAAATTAAGTACTAAATATATAACAAAAATATAAAATATCAAGCAAAATACAACAAATATGGGTGTATAGTTATATTCAAATATGCATCTATTAGTGAAAAGGTCGAAACTAGTGTCATTCACTTCATGCCTATTACTTCTCATCATCAATTTACGAGCTCCAATTTTCAATAAAATGTTTTCCAAGTTTAGTGTTTTTAACATTTTTACCCACTAGCTTGAGGAGGGCTAATGAAAAATTAAGGACATTATTCAGCTAGCTTTCTCATTTATTTTTTATAACTAATTTTCTAGTTAGTTGGACTATAATGAGTTTGTTAGAAACATGTTAAGTTTATATAAATGTCAGTAGAAGTGGTACTGAACTTGATGTGTATAAAGTAGCTTACTGCTTTTTCTTTAAATGACAAAGCTTATTTTTCACTCAACAAATTCAAGAAACTATGCCCATTTAAGACATGTTACCGAGTTGAAATGTTGACCATACCACCTGAAGTACAACCTGAAATATAGAGTGAACATAGTTAAGTTATAATTTTTGGGTATATGATTAGCTAAATCATACAAGTTAAGTTACAATCTTTTGTATATGATAAGTTCAATTTAAGTTGTAAGCGTTAAATTTAACATGAATTTTATTGATCTATTTAGAATCAATCATAAATGTATACAAACAAAAGTATGTGAAATTTTATGTTTTTCTTTCCATTTTTGTTTTAGTAAATTGTTGAAACTTCGTAAACTTCCTATCAAGATGTACAAAATTTGTTAAAAACAATATGTTCCTTTCTTAATGTTTATAATTATTAATAGTTTATAAAATCTAAATATTTTGTGAAATTTTATTTTAAGTAGATATATGAATCCTATCAATTGTTTATATTAATTTTATTGGCTCTATTTATCACATCTCCAATAAATATATAATCTATATTGGTAATTTTAACATTCTCCTTCTTAGGCAAATATTGATTATCATGTTTGTGACATAAAAAAAGGCTAAGAGAACAAAATAAACTATATTAGTTGAACTTTTAAAAATCATTTAGTTTAAAGATAAAAGAAGTTCACCATTTGGCCTTATAAACTTTCAATACCAAAAGGAATTATAAACATATGTCATATGCAACGTAAATTCTACATAATTACAAATATCTAATAAATTTACTAATAGGAACAGGAAAATAATGTATGACAAAAAAAAACAATAGTATATAGATGATCTAAAAAGCATCATATAATGTGTGTTTGTCTCAATTTTATGTAAATTTTATGTTAAAATACGGTAAAGAAATTTAATTTATCTCATTGTATGCAAAACTAAACTGTATTAGAGAAATTCTTTATGTGATTAAAAAAATCGCATTTCTCTTTGTCTTACAAAACTATATTGTATCTCAAGATACTTGAATGTGATAACAAACATATAATCAAAGTTAAATTGCAAATATACTCATTGATACACATGTTAGGACTTTCACTTATATTATGACAATAAAAAATAACATATATGATTGTGAAAAAATGAATGATCATCAATATATACAATTCAATCATAATTCAAAAAGAATAATTTGTATTTAAAGCAAATATATAGTGATCTCTAACCAACAAACACTCGTATTACAAAGATATCTATTAAAATAGCATGCAAAGTCATTTAGTTAAAGGATTGACTAACATATATTTACTTATGATATATTATGGTGTCACCTTTTTGTACAAGTACTTTTATGATCAAGTATTTGACTTCTAAATAGTTAGTTCGTGTAATATTCTTATTGTTATTACCGAACAGCACTATAAAAAGATAATCACAATATAATAAGCTATGTGTAACAACTTAATCAAACACAAACAATTTAAAATCTAAATTTCTCAACAAAATTACTTGTGAAGCAATCACATAACATGCAACAAATTCAATGTGCATAGTAAAAGAGGTCACAAGTATCTATTTGACACTTTTTCATGAAATAACACCATTTATTGACGTAAAAATATAACTTGATATAGATTTATTATTATTTAAATACATACTAAAGCCAGAGTTTGTATATGCAATCAAATTTAATTCAACTTCCTTATATATCAATATATAACTATTGATTTTTTAAAGGTATTTCAAAACTAGTTTAATTGCGTTTTATAAATTTATATCTAGATTAAATAAACATTTAATTCAATAATCTAATATCAGATTTAATATACCACGTGAACAATATTAAAAATCTTGAAGGACCAAGTGAACCTATAAGTTATAATTTTATGGCATATGAGTAGTTCAATCTAAGTTGTAAGGTCACAAACATTTGGAACAATACAACTCTTTGTTGTGATTGTTAGAGATTTTCATAGATTAAATTTTAATCCAAAGTAAGGTTTTAATCCAGATTGAGGTAACATTACAATAGTCTGAAAAAGCAATCGGTTAGTCCACCAGCTCCAAAGTGTAGCGGACATAACCAAAATGGATGCATTCCATCATCGTTTCCAGTGTCATGTCGGCTCTGTTCACTTGCACATATGGGAAATGCTAACTGCTTCTTTTTAAAAAGCTTTACATTTTAATTGATTACGTCTTTGTCTGTGGAATTCATTTAGTTAAATGATTCGTTCGGGATGGATCCGTACTTTTAAGTGGTCTATGTCGTTATATCACAGGCCATAAGGCCCCGTTTAGCTGTAGTTTCGGGGAGGAAAGGCTTCGTTCTAAACATAATACGTCCCATGCCATGCACCACCACCACAACTAATGACTTCTTTAAGCAGTAATAGCATAATATAGAGAACGGGAATCAGCTACGAGCAACTAGAGTAAAAGCTTTTGGTTTGCCAGATAGGATAACGGGGCAAGGAGACAAGTTTTCGTGTATATTAATAATACTTATCAAATGTAAGAACTCTCCAATCTTCTACGAGGCTGAGATATTGGGTTCCACTCGAAATAACTCATGAGAAGGCTAAAGATAATAATAACAGGGAGTCAAGCCATGAAAAGTAGAGATTCCATAAAATTAGCAATGAGCCTTTTATTGTTTCAATAAAATTTGTGAAACCACATTTTGTACACAGATATAATCAGAACATACCAAGTTGGATGCTTCTGATAAATTTCTACACTGCTTAAATAACCAAGCTTCCCTTCCTATCTTGGCCTAATATGTCAAAGAGGATAAGGCTGTTTCATTAAAACCAGATAGAAAGGCAGCACCTGTCCTGTTGATTTCTTCTTCAGCTAACAGAAGTACAAATTGACTGCTGATTGTACAACCCAGGTACTCCATTTGGGAAATGCTGCCTATTTCTTCTCCGCTTTGTCACAACTATGAATCCATCAGCATCGCCATTCTTCTTTCTATTTACACTTGGTTTCAGCTGGTCATGATCATTGGACTGGCTCGCAAAGTTTGTCTTCCCTTCATTCCCATGGAATATTTTTATTATTGCACTATCATTTGCAATCTCATCAGAAGCATTCTCTAAAGGATCAAACTTCTTCTCACATGATAAGGACTCATCTCCAGAATCAACTTTATTCTGGACTGATTTCACAATGAAGCTGAGCAGAATCTGCCTTGCAAGTTCGTCCTTGTCAGACTGCGTACTGCTTTTCTCTGAAGAACTATAGTTCACGTCATTGTTGGATTCCTTATAAACTTTTCCTTCTTCAACCTTGCTTGTCTCAAGCAAAGGGTTTGCCTCTGGTGGAACAACAGTATCTTCACTTACAGAATGCATTTGACTAGCTCTCCTCGGAACATATTCAGACGCATTTGGGTTCATGCTTCTGGGAGGTACTGTCACAGAGGATTGTTGTTTCAAGAAACTCTGTTTCATTCGGTAAGCTTGATTGGCTCTATAGTACAGAGGTGATCTAGGTCCACAGGGAACTCTAGCAGCAATAGCAGGTGCCACTGATGCTGCAAGCATACCTTGACTAACATTTACATCATAAATATTTGGCACAGCAACAAAGTTTGGTGGGTGAACAATGGGAAGAGCTCCTGGTTTAAATGGTTTGGCAGCCGCTGAAAGCTTGCGTCCATTAGTTTCCATAGGCTTTTCCTGGTCAGAAGGGGTCTCTTCAAGCTTAAGGCCAGATATTTCTGATTCAGGTCCATTCTTCACTTTATCATCACCTGATATATTGTCAACAACATAATTAGCAGTTTCCTCCTTCGATGTTTCAGCTGGAATGCTGGATAACTGGGTCTCGAGTTTATTCACACTTGACTCTTCTACTGTCTCTGCAGAGGGCTTTAAAACTGAACCTGGCAGAGCAACGGCTACTTCTTTGTAAGATAGAGATTTAGATGCAACAGCAGTGAGATTTCCTTGAATAGATGAAACTTTAGGGTCACAAACTTTTGTTGGCAGTTTTGTTGAACCTTCCAAAACATTCTTAGTTTGTTTTTGTTTCATCAACTCAGTTTTGGAGATCCCATTAGGTGTTTTCTTGGGAGGAGAAATCACATCGCGCCTGCAACTGCTTCCTTTGATACCACTTCTTGTTTGCTTCGTCAAAGCTGGTCTCCTGAGACCAGATTTCCTTCCAGTAGTATTACTCGATCTTCCTCTTGGATTGGCCTCTTGCCAGCCTTCATCTGAAGTTGTCTCTTCAACTTCTTCACTTGAAACTGTTGATCTGTATATAGTAACATCATCACTTTCTTCTTCGACATCAGGACCATCACCATGAACCAAGCCCACATTTACATTGCCAGCATAGTCATCTACTATGGTCGTTACACTCCGTATGTCATTATGGGTCATCAGATCTTCAGTTATTACCTGTTGATTGGCTTGACTAGTTTTATCATTAACCTGCAGTATCTGGCAATTTTTAATGAAGGAAGATTAGAATCACATTTGGTCGTCCCTAAGTTGTGGAATGCAAACCAAAGTTGGTGTGCTGTGAAATTGTAATAGCTTCTTGAATACATTCTTAGTAAATCCAATAATCTTTTTAAGAAGAACAACGACAAACACACAAAAAATAAACATGTTTTCCAATTGCAAAACCCGGATAAGTTCTATCTTCCAATTTTCCATATCTAGTAAATTCTCTAATATAATAAACAATTCTATTTAGTAAATTACTTTGAAAAGTTCTCCAACTTTAGACTCCACCAAGCACAGTTTTAGGCTGATTCCATATTGATGCCAAAAAGTTCAGTTTTCCTTTTCTCTATTTTGTTTTGATCTTGTATAAAGGGCAAGGAAAAGTCAAATTATCAAGATTCTGTTGCTTTATCACATGGTGTATTAGTCATATCCAGTTACAAAGTTGAGTTTAACTTGCCCATAGTGACTAGTAAAATCATATTAATGATCAAGTTGAACAGTTGATACCTTTGAGCGGCGTTGTTTCCTATGTGCATCACCTCCTCTACGATCTTGACCTGGACTAATATAATCCAGTAGATCTGATACACTGCAATAGAGATCACAAGCTTTGGTACCCCCAGATATATTTGCACATCCAAATACAAGTGATTTGAAAAATACCATATCAGTACCTAAGATGACCTTTGCTTGCAATGGATGCATCTGGTTTAGGAGTTCCATTTCTTGCAGCTTCTTGCTGTTCAAGAACTTTGGATTCAAAATATTCAAGCCATGCAGCAGCATCCTGCTCAAAGAATGCAGCCCCGCACCCACATTATGCATAAAGAATCCAAAGGAAAAACCAAAAATTATGTACAGCATTAACTACATTATCAATGGCCTACTGGATGGGGAATAGATATGCTCCCAGGCTTTGCACCCTAGCAATCTGACATATCTCCAATTTATGGTAACAAGCAAGCGACGTAACATGGTCCAAGAGTGAAATTTCTGATTACCTGAGTACGAAGGTCCTCTGATCCAAGTTTTGCTTGAAGTATTTTGAGTGTAGTTTGCTCATGTTGAACACTCAAGGAATATGCTTCCATTAGTGAAAGAGCTATGGCTATGGCATGGTAGCTTGCTGCTGTCTGTGAGAGAAAAAAAAAAAAAAGAAGAAGAAAAAAAGAAGAAATTTGCATCAAGATTTTCTCAATCCCTTTTGTTTTTTCATATGAGCAAAAATATGTAAAATATTTGCTTAAAATGCTAAGCTTGTGTATCGATTGCGAGGGAGATAGAGAGACCTGTATGTGATCGGCCCCTAACAATTTCTGGTTGCATTTAAGAGCTTCATGAAGATATCTGAGAGCAATATGAACATTCCCTATACCCTCCTCCATCATTGCCACATTGATGTATGTAGCAGCAGTATTGGGGTGGGACAATCCACAAGTAAAATGGAGAAGGAACAAGGCACGGTTTACATATCTGCCAATATTTATTTATCATTGATTAGAGAGCCAATATAGCACAAAGAACCAAAAAAACTTAAATTGAAAAGGGCGTGATAAAGGAAACAATTGAATCAGACACGAGTATAATTGCATCAAAAAGATACAACAAATAATTATAGAAGGTGGGAAACAATTCAAACTTAGAGACTGAATTGCTACAAATCCAGCTTCCGTGAAAATAGCTGGCAGATTGTATAAATAAATTAAGATAATAGGTCAAATTTCCATGACTTCCTACATGATCCCTCTTAATCCAGCCAAATAGAGATTGAAAAGCACATAGACGGTTGGCAAATAGATGATAAGCTCAACAAAGGACCGGCCTAGTGACTTACTTCAGAGCCAGGTCAATGTGTTGGAGACGGTAGTAAAACACAGATAGATCCCCATAGGCTTTCATTGTATCAGGATGATCAAGCCCAAGTTCCCTCTCATTGATACCCAAAGCCTTCTGCTGATATATAGTTGCCTGAAATGGAGACTAATATTTAGTGAATTCACCGACATATCTGCATTCAATTAGTCAGCACAACCTTTCTTGTATCAAGTAATCCAATAGTTTTATACATGTCAAGGGGCTGAACTCATGTTGTTTGTTTGTTCCGAATAGCTTCTATGTTTGAATATCCAAATCTGATATATCTCTAAGCATCTGTTTGACACTCCACTAACCTGTGAGTTTCCTACTCTTGAATAACCATTTAAAGGAATAATGTCCTTGTTTAATTTAAATTACACATTCTACAGATCCAATTCCGTGTGTATCTTTGTCTGAAGACGGATGTTATTTTTACACACAAATGCGAGCAAAACATATCAAATACATAAATCAATCTTTTATGTAGCAGATAAGTCGGTTTACCTGATTAAAATCTCCAGTGTGGTAAAGAACTACAGCTAGAAGACTATAAGCACCTGCTGTAGTTCGGTTATAGGGGCCACAAACAGCTATCATTTTTGCTAGTGCCTTCAGTACAATCAGAAGACGATATAAGACTAGAAGAAACTCTCTTTGGATATAGATAACTCATGCAGCATTTGAATGATATTGAAAGGGTTAACACCTTGGTTCCATAGTTAACAGCGTCCTCTAGTTTTCCTTTATCAAGAGCAATCTTGGACGACTCTAATAAAGTTCGACCATCTGCTGATGAGCATACTACATGCTGTGGAGCAAAGTGAAAATATGTAATTCACAATGACTTACTATTAGCTACCTACCTATAGCAGAAGAGGTTGATGTGAAAGAATTCTCACCTTGCACACTGGAACAAGGCTGATGATATCAGACTTCTTAAAAGGATTAGGACAGTCCATGTCATAATCTCTAGGTACCAACTCCAGCCCAACCTGCACAGTTGTTTATTGATAATTATTCTTAGGATACATTAACCAGCCACAAACAATGAAAGTAAATTAAACAGAACAAGAAAGTACCTTATGGCAAAGTCCACGGAGAACTGAGAACTTTCTTAAGCACTGTAACTCATCATTAAATGTCGATCCAAACCTTCTAGTAAGAAAAGTTTGCAACCACTTCAACTTCAGACCATCATCTTTTACATACTCTTTATCTTCCCCCCGTCGACATCCAAATAAGAAATTCAAGGACGTCGCAATGGCGGAAGCTAAATCTGCTACATTGGGAACTGATGCAATAACTGCCTTGAGTATGTGCTTAAAAGCTCGTGTAACCATTTCATGGATACAAAGTGATCTTATATGAGGAAGCTTCTCTGAAAGTTCAACCTGCAACAAGGAGAAAGAAACAGACGAAAGAAAAAGTGATGCACTGGCACTTAACAACTTTCGGAGACAGAAGTCCACACACACACATGCACATTCAGAGCAACAGATAGAGAGGAGATGGATGATACGGGGAGAAATTACTTACCAAGCGACCCAAAGAACGCATCTGTAGTCCCCGTAAATGCATGAAGTCAGTCAGTGTGCGGCCATCAACTGGGGAAAGCTCGAGTGAGCCAAAGTCTGTTACCTAATGTAAGAGAGATAGCATAAGCTATAAATCTGATAGTACATGATTTTATTGGCAGAAGTACTCAACATAGATACTAGTTACCAGTTTTGGCAAAGCAATTTCATCATAATACTTATGTGCCATATGGATAAGTTCATCAATTGACTGCTCCAAGAGGTAAAACAACACAGTTAGAGAAAAAGGTGACACAGAGTATCCTACCAAAAGAAAAACAAAATCAACAACTGTAGAATCAAATGAATAAAAAAAATGTTCCTTTCAGAAACCTTTATGTGAAGATCAGTTCCTGTTTCTTTCAGCCGCAAGAATGCGTCTTCAGAAATTAGATTCTTCAATTCATCCCCACAGCTGGTTTCTTCACAGCCAATATGTCCTCCATCAGTTCCCATGCTTTCATTGCCAAGGATAGTTTCATTGTCCTTGTCATCATTTGAATAACTTCCTTTAGGTTTCTTGCCTCGCTTCTTCAAATATTTAAATTCCTTTCCCAGACCTTTTACAGCATGTTCAGTATCATTTTCACCTTCAAAGCTTTTAGAGCTTGAATCTGTTTGAGTTTCTCCTTTTTGCAGATGTTGCAACCAACATGAACCAAGTTCCCACCTAACTGACCTTTCTGAAGAAGAGGGACTCTCTTCCAACTTTGTCAAACTATCTTGAGCAACTTGTCGAACAAGAAGCCTAGATTCTTCAAGATCATCCAAATTGGAGATAGATGACTGAACCCCAGATGATTCGGTATCATAAGAATTATGAAGCAGAATCCTCAAGCTACATTGAGATTTGAACCTTCTAAGTCAATAGCAAATATGGAAAGCATTGAATTTAACCATAATGTTTTCTTGAAATTTTCATTTTATAAAGGATTTAAAGCTTTTACCCATCATTATAAACCATTTTAAAGTTTTCCCCTTGAAAAATTATCTTAAAACTATGTATGAGACAGAATATGGAGAGCTAATCTGAAAAAACTCTCCCTTCCAGTTATAAGCTCATTAGTCGTAACACCATAAGAAGGATCCAATTGACGGGAGCAGACATATCCAGTGCTCTTACCATATAACCGAGACAAAATGTTGAAATAAACTCTGACACAGAATGCAACGGATAAAACAAGCCAGATCTATCTTACAAATTACAGCAGCATCTTTCTTTATGATTTGCATCTAGAATTTTCCCATATCAATTAAAACACAATTGGCAGTCAGATCTTCCTGTTAATTGCTAGTCATAGTCTCCTAGTATGCTAGTGCTGTCTTCTGTGGCCCAATACAATCTTTCTGACAGGAAGAGAGTGAGATTATAGATTAGACCTGTTAATGTTAAGAGCATTAGCTCCTCCATCCGGTTGATCATCAAGTTTAATCTCTTCTGTATCACCCTTCATCTTCTTCAAGTTGCCAACAACTTTCACTGTACCAATATATCCACAGTGTCTTACAATGACAACACCCAATGATGCAGTATCCTGTGAAAAGTTTGCACTACTGTTCAGCACTTTGTTTGAAAGAACTATGCAAATAATGTGCAACTAGCTACATGTTCAATAAAGTCAAGAGCAAAGCTATTAAATTGGACAATCTTCGTGCTGTCATGCAATTAACTGAAAGTAGGGTTCAGAGAACCATAAAACCTAGATAGCATTCGTGATGCAAATATGAACGACTATCAGAGCTTCTCTAACCTTTATTCCCTTTTCAACAAAAGAACTGCACTTGAGTTAAACAGGTTACTTATTGAAATTATATGTGCTCATCATCTCCAGAAGTACATAATTTTCAGCTGCAAAACAGCCCTCAACGCATATTAGAAGGGAGGTTGAGGAGGAAAGGGAAAGGTATGATTGCTTATGGTTTGGACAACCTAGGGTATAAAGGAAATTATCCATAAAAGGAAACTATTTAACATCGATGAATGTAATGCATCCAAGTACTGTTATTTACTACTAATAGACACACAACCTTTGCCCGTACTGAAGAGCTTTCTGTCCTATATGCATCTGAAACTGACCAGGTACTTGAATATTGGACAAAGAGAGATAAAAATGCACTTACATGAACAATAACGCTTTCATCTGCTGTTATTCCTTTAAGCAAGTTCCGTTTAACAACTTCCTTATCAGAGGCACCAGATAACACATGGCCATCAAGTTTTACCTCAGACTTTGAATTGATGTTAGTATCATCACGTTTGACAACAATGGACAGGTCGCCTACTTGTTCCTCAAATAAAATTGAATCCAAAGAACAGTTTACTGCATGTGTGGGAGAATTAATGAGGCGCTGGATAATTCCTACAGCTTTAAAAATGGAGACATCAACAAATTGACTATGAAGCAAAAATGCCTTCCGGTCGCGAATCACTCTATCTTCCTCTGTCTTGCATGGTAGGCTAGCCAATATTTCAAAATAAGTAGCCCATGGTCGAAAATCATATTCACCATCTCTTCCTTGCCCTCCACCATTACCACCCCAACTTTCATCTTCTAACGGTAGTGATGGGAATTTGGATGGAGAGTCACCAACAGATGGAGGAACGAGCCACGTATTTGTACGAAATCCATAGGGAAGATTACCAAACTGGAAACAGAAATAAATGTGAACTCACATAATTCACCTCAAAAGAAAATCTATAAATTTGAGGTTTTGATTTTGGCAACATTCGGTACAATAATAAAATATATTTATCACCTTGTTATGCTCCACAAAAGCTTTCATAAGTAAATCATATGCCTGCATCAACACAACACCCATGTCAATAACTCCAAACTCCATTACAACAATGCAAAATGGCTGGAACACAAAGTACCCACATTAGCAAAAGCCCGGCTAAGATTTTGCAGAAGATCCACCAACGAATGGCTCTGCGAAAACTGTTTTCCCACTGCATAAAAGCCCTTTACTGATGCAGCCACATTTATTTGCTTCCCGTTGCAGATTTTGATCTGTAACATCAAATACATTGCAGCTTCATTGAACTCCATTCGCAATGAGTGAGAACTCAATGAAAAAAGACAACTTTACATCATATATAAGCTCAAAACTTACATACATGAAAAAGCAAAAGATAAACAATTACGAACCTGAATCTCAAAGTACTCGCCTTCACGCCTCGGCTGCCCATCCTTAGGATCACATCTCCTCAAATCTGCATCACGAAATTTGCCTTTAAAATGTTAAGTAAATATTAATAAAATAATGCAAGTAATTCACATAAGCTACGAGATACAAATTACTAAAGTGAAAAGCTTAAAGGCGCTAATCGATCACATAACTGTTTTTTTTTTTTAACTCCAAAAACCAAAATGTACATTTTCCAACGCATTCTCAGCTGCCAAACAACACAGACAAAAAATTTTGAATAAGAGATAGTAAGATACTTACAGACGATTGGAGCAGTAAGGTGAGAGAAGGAGAAGAAGTCGTAGAATTCGGAGAGCTTTGGAGTTTGATGAATCGCCACCATGTCTAAACTCTCCGATGAGCCCGAAGCCGTCGGAAGCGGCGCCACTCCGTCATTCGTCGTTGTGGGAGATGATGGAGTGCGGGGCCCATTGCTGACTGAAGTTGCCGGTGAATTCGGTTGAGGCTTACCGTTGGGATTACTCTTTCTGACGGAAGGCGACGTCGACTGTCGGTTGGAGAACCTGGTGGTGCAGGCGACGATGTCGAGTAGCCTCCGCACGTGAGCGATGGCGTGGGACTCGTCGGCGTAGTCCTCTGCGCAAGGGGAGTGGCAGAAGTGTGAATAACTAGGAAATATTGGGTATTTTTGAAAAAGTAAACACTGTATTTATAAAAAACGAGTTGGTGGAATTATTTTATTTGAAATTATAAGGTTTTATAGTTATTTAGCAGTTTACATAATAATTTATGTAAATTATAAGGTTTTATAGTTAAAATGGAATAATTAAATTAGTTCTGTAGGGCTTTTTTTTATTCCTTTTTTTTCCACCAAGTGTCCTAGAAAATTTTCTACTATTAGAAAATACTTTTAAGTCATCTATACCTAAACTAATCTCTGTTTAAATTAGATAGGTCCTTTATAAGAAGTAAAATTTTAATTTTAAAATTTTAATCAGCTGCATGCATGTATAAAAAAAGTTTAAACCCTTCCCGTATTAGTAAAGTAAATAGTAAATCACCAAGTTACAAAAGGTATCATGTCTTATAATATGTCCCACAAACGAGTTCGAATCTAAACACACGGTCGGCCTGGGACTAGTTATGTATGGGAAGTTAGTTGCAACGGCGGTGCACGGCTAGACTTATTCAAGACGGCTACAAAAGCAGACAGACATATATTGTTTGTACCGTGTACCTATCTGTCACAACCAACGCTATTTTGAATGAAATAGCTGCTAAGCTTCACGTGTCATACACGTTCCTATGCTCCCCACAAGTAATGCATTTCATAGGTTGGTAGTTAGCCTTCATCAACTTGGAATGAAGAGCCAAGTTCTACTTCAAACCAAACTCTGAAGCTAAGCCAATTGAATTACTATGGCATACTCAGAAGCTTCAACGTCTTACGTTTTTTATTATCTCCATTCTCCAACTCATTTTTTTTAATTATAGTCCCTAGCCAAAACCAGAAAAGGAAGTATCCTTTTGACAAAAATAATATATGATATTTAAACATGGTGGCTGGCTGAGGCTTCACCAATCACCTACCTTCAACCATTCTGAGCAAACAAGGCTTCAGAGCAACTATCTCCACTTTATCACCCAATCTCTTGCCTTTTACCTGATAACCCAAAGTATGTATATTCTCAATCAATTTCTCATAATCATGCAATATTCGGTATCAAACAGCCAAAAAGAAACATGCTAGCTGCTGAAAATAATTTAAAACAAAAGGCGGATAAATTAATAAATGGAAGAATCACAGAATATTTACTTCATGCGATAAAGAATAGCTTGTGAGATGGCATGTCTCTACATTCACAGCCAAGAGCTTCTTCACATCAAGTATCCTGTCCGTGGATATACCCTTCAAAAACATTCCATTTTAACAAGTGAGCCAAATTTCTTCTTCTATTTACTACTGCTCCATTTTTTTTCCTCCCAAATCCCAGGTTTAATTTGTATATCCTACCTTCAGTACAACTTGAGATTCATAAGGTGTGATGATAGTGATGTCAAGAACAGTGGGGACTACTGCACAGACAAGAAAATCAATGAGGGCATTAATACAAAACTTGATGAGAAAAAATAATTTAAAGATATATACTTGAGAAAAGGATTTACCTTTCTCCTCTTTCTTTTTCTTCTCTGCCTTGGTTTTATTTGACTTGCCTTTGCTAGACCTTGGGGCCATTTCTTCTCTTGATTTACTAAAGAATCAGAAGCACGAAAAAGGTTATATATTTTTGAAAACAATAAAGTTTCAGATACCCATTGCAGAAACCGATCTATGATAAGAAAAGGTTATACAATAACGAAGAGTATTAGAAGCAGGAATGAGGAGTGAAGGGAGAATAAGAGCAAAAGAAAACAGAAAGGAGTGACTTCATAAGAGAGAGAGAAGAAGAAGAAAATCTTATGAAAGTTCTGAATCGAAAAGAAAGATAAGATGAGGAGATATAGTTCTCGTGGATTTGTAAGCAATCCTAGCCTCTCCTTGATGCTAAAAGCTCGATTCCCTTTCCAATCTTTACCTTCTCCTCTGAAAGATAGCTGGGACCTTATTATAAGACCATGCACTCCGACAAGACCAAGAACTTGTAGGGACCAGAAGGGGATTGCGTAGTGGTGACACTTGGCAATTTGTTATTGGATGTGTAGGTGGAGATTAGCAGTACATTGTTGGTTCCTCGCCGAGCAACTTTGTTTTATCACTTGTATGTTGAGGGTCTTTGGTTTTCCCTACTAGTTGGTAATTGAGTGGTTTTTTAGTGTTAATATAAGGTAGGATCCAATCAGATTAATCTGCTCTGTCTAGAGTTAATTGGTTTTTTTTTAGAAATTACTTGATGTTGATGATGAATCATCTCTTTCGTCACATTTTAAACGGTGATTGGTGCTTCTACTTTCGTAATTTTAACCAACAACTCTTCCTTTCTCTTTTTTTTTTCAATTAACTGTTTAAATCGTATATTAATATATAAGATATACTTGAAAACTGATTCCTTCCTTTGGGAAATACCAACGAAGAAGTTTTGAGTCTGTCGATGATTACATGACCAAAATGTCGCAGAAAACAAATAGCTAGGAATGAAAGATTGCAATTATTTGTATTCTTTGCGTCCTCTTTATCTCGATTTGCCTCCATTCGCTAGGGGCATGCATGCGATTCCTATTCATTCCTCCACAACAGCATCTCTTATAATCTCAGATCTGAATGCTCTACCAGAACAAGTAGCTTCAAGAACTAGAAATTACATGGTTTGAGTAATGTATCGTAAGTTTATAGCCAATTAATGCGATTTAACGTATAAAATAACAGGATCAAATTCTTTGTACTCGTAAGCCTATATTAATCATGTTCTATACAATCTCATCCACACAAATATATAAAACTTAAAAAAAATATGTTGATGAGATCGTATGTAACAAAATTAATACAGAATTATAGGTACAGATAATATTGTACCTAAAATAACAAGGGGTATTCTAACTAATTAATTCTCTAAATGTGACACATGTAAAATTTGTTGGTAATCTAATCATTGACACGAGAGCAGAGTTTATTGAATGAATTTTACATGGTAAGAGTTGTCAACTGATTCGAAGTCAAAACGGCAAAAACATACTTTTTCCATACAATTTTTTTCATGGCGGCCCTTGACTACTAACTTATTTTACATACTCTAGCCATGGAATTCAACAAGTGCATGAATCACGAAGGGGGTGCAAGATTTGACTACCTATTACTTAATTATCTACCATTTTCTACTCTGATTGAGCATAAAAAATATTAGGTCACTGATATTTTATTATAATCAACTAGGTCATTTATAATATTTTATAAGATAGGGATAAAGTAAAAACAAAGAACCTGATAAATGAGCAATATATAAATATGTAAATTTTTAAAACATATTTTTATTATTAAAATTTATTATCAAAAGAGAAGTAACTCAAGTTATAAGTTCACGTACCTAATAAAATATTAAATGATTATAACAACGACTAAGAACATCTTACAAATATTGATAATCATAAAATCACTAAAAATAATAGCAACAACAACAAAGGCACAGTAGCAACAACGGAACAACAATATCATAATTCAAAATATCAAGAGAATTGCTCTAATAAACACATAAATGATCATGAAAAACAATTTCTTCACACATTTTTACATGTAAAATCATTAATAATAATATCAAGATCAACATTGTCTAACATATCCTTATCGATATATAAAATAACTAAATTATTCAATTTTTTTATAACATTGATGACTTCAAATAAGTTTTCAATAATTTTTTTAAAATTAAGTTTTCAATAATTTTAACTTTAAAAAATTTATCTCAACTGATGTGACAGTAACAAGTAAAGCTAATAGAATTTGATAAGCAATTGAAACATTTGAATAACAATCTACAACTTAATAAATTCAAGAATTTCAGTAGATGACATTAACTTATTTGACAAAGCCATTTGTACCACTTTTAATTCATAAAAAACCATTTAAATTCACATTCGGTACATTATTATGAAAAATTATGGTCGTAAAATTAGTGCAAAATTCTCTTAATTCGTTATCACCCAATGACCTAAACTTACCTTAATCAAATAAGAATCCAAAAATATTTTCTAATGTTTTCTATTGTTTAAATTTATTCTTCAACAAAGCAATTGTTATATTCATAATAACTAGGAGTGATAAAAGAAAGGTGATTCTTTATATAACGGCAAATAAAGATATAATATGCAAATAAATGTACATTTTCTTTTAAGAAAAAATCAAATATTACAAAAATGCCACAATAATTATCTTTTTTTTTAATTTTAGTATATATTTTTAAATAAATACTCATTTATTCTAATTTAATTACTTGTGGGGCTATTACAATTTAGATCATCCTAGATGAGACCTTATCTTACTCATTTTAAAGTTTAAAATTTTAAAAAAGTTATGCTCTCCATAAATCATCAACCCCACACGAGGAGCCATCTAAACTTTTTTATAGAAAAATTAGAGTTTAACGAATAGTCAAAAATTGAAATTTCAATTATATAAATTAAT
>JANIHZ010000001.1:24326518-24337984 GCA_027478365.1 Erythroxylum rufum
TCAAAAATAAATATTAAAACATATAAAAAAAGCCAAATAATATTATATAAGTCCCAAAATAAATATCAAAGTTAAATAAATAATTAAATACATAAAAAACGAAAAGATGAGTTTGTGGATATTGTGAGAATTATGTGTAAAACATAAGGGTAAAAGATACCAAAAAATAGGCTCATTAATTGAACTGAAAAATCTACCTGAAAAAGTTTTTTTTTTTTGAATTTCTAAATTTGAGCTTCTTAAAAAGCTGTATTTTGACTGTCAAAAAAGTCATATTTATTAAAGAAATGCTTTTTTATTTTATAGTCAAACACTCGTTTTTCTTAAAAAAGACTTTTGTGGTAGAGAAAAGTACTTATTGGCCTCTTAAAAGCTCATCCACAAAAATACTTAGATATTTCTCCGAGTCTTCAGTGCCACCTGGCAAAACCAGACTATACTTTCTGTGGGATTGCTCACCAGGGTGCTTGCTTGACAGTGAGTTTTCGGTTCTTCATTCTTGAAACTCGACAGACAGATAAGTCCATCAGTTTACATTGTAGGCTTCCAGTGCTTGATCCAGGATCAAATTGATAACTTTTTATTAGTGCGGGAAGTTTGTTAATACATCCGTCTTGCCAAATTGCTATTATGGAAGCTTCTTCAAGATGTGACTGTTTAAATGCCAAGTTGCAGCATTAGAATTTTGTATTCTCTATTCGTGTTCTCCTATCTTTTATTTTCCCCTTTTTGGATGGATGTTTAATTGCCTTGAACAATGTTATGGAATATCAATTACCAGGCAAGGAATAGTGTTTGTTGCCATGAAAGTTGTGGATTGGCGCAGTTTTGTGAAGCATTATTTTCTTTCTTAAAAATCATAATTACTTGGTGTTTTTGGCACACATCTGAGTAAATTGGCTTCGTTGAAACTTGAACGTAATTCATATGTATGTAATACATAACGGTTTACCGTTTGTTCTGGCCAAAAACTCAAATTCAATTTGAAGCTTATTTAGTAGTAGGTGGTGATGCACTGATATGCATATTGCTAATTTATTAAATAGGCATTTCACTGGAAAAAGACTCCTAAATTCATATCCTAATTGTATCCTTGCAGGAAAACTGGTGACCCAAGGACAGGAAAAAGAGTCACAAATAAGGTTATTTCAATTATTACCAATAATCCTTACAGGAACATGAACCATGCCTGAAATGGTGAAATCGAGTTCGATCTCTGACAATTACTTCCCTATCGTACATCTTAGACACCAATTTTGCCACTTTGTGACAATCTATACACATTCTGAGATTCTTCACAACTCTAACTGTGACGCCAGGTCCCGAATTGATGAGCCCAAATGCAATAGCTAACTTCTCACTGTGTCGGTATAGTGCACTCTCCTTATCCTCTTCTCCTATATCTAGATACACTTCTGAAGTATCAGGCGAATAACCTACCAGTTTCAAGTCAGCTGTCATTTCCTCTAACTTCATATATATTTCTTCTGTTTGAGGATGTGATTGGTCGCCAGCCACAAATTCGTGGACAACGCCATTCATCTCTATCAAGCTACAACCTGGAATTTTCTTGATTCCTTTATCCATCATCACTTGTCTCAACTCCCTCAAATTCTTCCATTTCTTGCAAGCTGCATATATGTTACAAAGCAGAACATAAACAGCCCCATTATCTGGCTCTAACTCAAGTATCTGTTCAGCTGCCATTGCTGCTAATTTTGAATCTTTATGAATTCTGCAAGCACCAAGAAGAGCTCCCCAAACAATTGAATTTGGTTTAATAGGCATGTTCTTTATAAGTTCAAGAGCTTCTGTGAGATATCCTGCTCGGCCAAGAAGATCGACCATGCACCCATAATGAGCTACATTTGGCTCAATTCCATAACGGGTGGTCATGCTAGCAAATAATTTTCGTCCTTTATCAACCATTCCAGTGTGAGTGCAAGCACAGAGTACACCAATATAGGTTACTTCATCTGGAATGATTGAAGCTTTCAGCATTAAGGAAAACATATCAAGAGCTTCTACGCCATATCCATTCACTGCAAGGCCAACAATCATGGTTGTCCATGTAAATTTGTCACGATTAGGCAAAGTGTTAAAAACGAACTGTGCCTTCTCAACATTCCCACATTTGAAGTACATGTCTATCAAGGCATTCCCCACACAAGGGTCAATCTTGACCTTATTCTTGTACATGTATGTCTTGATCCACTCTCCAAGCTCCAGTGCCCCAAGTTGTGCGCATGCCGTAAGCATACTGACCATAGTGAACTCATCGGGTTTTATATTTGAAGCTTGCATCTCACGGAAGAGTATCAAGGCTTCTTTGAAGCAGTTTGCTCTAAGGTACCCATCTATCATAGCGGTCCATGAGACATAGTCTCTTTCTGGCATCTGATCAAAATACTTCCTTGCCAAATTAAGTTGGCCTGTGTTCAAGAAACCAGTGACAATTGCAGTCCATGAAACCACATCTCGATTCCTCATATTCTCAAAAATCCCAAGTGCATAATTCATTTGATCACAAGCTGAAAACATATCAATCAAAGCATTTGACACTATCAAATTTTGCTCAACAACTCCATCTGTAATGTAATTGTGAGCATGTTTGCCACATTCAAAATCTCTCAACGCAGAGCAAGCTGACAGTACTGAAACCAGAGTAACTGAAGTGGGTACCACTCCCTTCTTCTCCATCTCATAAAACAGCTTCCTAGTTTCACGATACCGCTTTATTCTATTGTACCCAGAAAGCATTACATTCCAAGTAACCACATCACTCTTACAACTCATATCAAACATCACACGAGCCATATCAATCAACCCACATGAAGAATACATGTTAATCAACGCATTTTGAACAAATACATTCGCATGAAACCCGTATTTCACCACATGGCAATGCAACTTCCTCCCAAACTCCAAAGCAACGGCCTTTGTAAAGCCCTTAAACAAGAACGGATACGTGTAGCAATCGGGTGGAACATCTCTCTTCAACATTTCTATGTACATTGAAAGTCCAGTCCCGGGACAATTAATCCTTGAGTACCCTTTGAACATCGTATTCCAACAGAAGACGCTTGGCTGAAGAATTGTGTCAAACAGTCGGCGGGCATAATCCACGTCACCAAACTCACTATTACAACACAAGGAAATGATCTTGTTTTGAACAACAGGACTCGCTATTGTGCCAGTTATGATTGTTTGGGAATGGAATTGCTTGAGTTGGTCCATTGATTTGCAGCTCTCGATGAGGGAGAGATGTGGTTTATCCAGGGAGGAGAGGGGTGTAGGTGAATGTAAGTGGGCCGCCATTGAGATCATTTTCTTGACACATGAAAAACAGTACTTAGTTGAAAGGTTGTTATGAGTTTCGTGAGAGACTAAAAGTTGCATAAAGCAAGAGTTGAGAGATACTAAGCAGATAAAAAGCCGTCCATGACCATGTCCATCTTCTAAGCTGTTAACAAATATAACTTTTTGCCTTCTAGTAAAGTGGTCTACTTGTCCTTCACTACGCGAAGGCCTAAGGGCATATTTTGCAGTATATTCACGCAATAGGCCACCAAGACACTCAAAATACAACAAACAAACGCAGATATTTAAAAAAGAAAAAAATGAATCTGTACACGCACGACCTTTCTCTCTTCGACTTCACTGGCTTATCCGATCCAATTATCGACCCTATTTCTCTTTCCCACCATCACCATCCTTCTTATTTAGTCTCAAGTTCGTCAACCACGCGCCTCCATGATCATCCCAAAGCTGATGGCCCCAGTAGCAATCCCAGCGATGGCAAGGCGGTGATTTCGAAGCCAGAGAGCCCACCAAGCCACCGTCACGATGGCACTTCGCCGCTGCCTTTGGGAATGGACTGGAGCCTCCCTCCTCGTAAATGGGTATATTTTGGTTTTTAATCTTCCGTTGGTTTTCTTCCTGCGTTTGGTGATTTGTTGACTTGAAAGCTTATTTGGTAAGTTTTTGTTGTTCTCTGGTGTGAAGATATAAACTTTGGAGTTATGTTGATGAAAATTGTCATTAATTACGACTTCATTATCGTTAATTTGTTCATCCAAATCTTGGAATATCTGAATTTGACTGCTGGAAAAGGTATTAAATTTCATTGTGCCTCTATTGATTGCAAATATTCTTTGCAAACTAATACCTAAAACTGCCCCACTCTGACTCTGTTTTGGCATTTAAGAGATTCATTCGAGCGTTAGTTTTCCAAAAATATAGGTTCTATTTATCTAATGTTCATCCCAACTATGTCTCAAGTTACGAAAGGAATCAATCCTTCAAGTGGACTACCAAAAAACACGATCCATAGAGTATGATGAATTAGTTTAAATGAAGATCCACCAGAGAAACCATCGGTTGATGAGTGATATAGAGATACAAATATAACTATTTTGATATGGTTCTATTATATCGGTTAATTGGTGATTAAGAATTTGAGCTGTGATAAAAATGTATGTAGTAATTGGAGGTTTTATCTAATATGTCTTCTCATGTTATAGCCTGACCTTTCACTGCAGGATGGAAGGGATTCTATTTGGCCACATGATCCCCATACAGGATGGAGTTATTGTGTAACAGTTCCTTCTTGGATTCTTCTGCCGAACTCGAGAGGCTCAGATGTTGTCACGGTATAAATTATTTCAGTATATCAATTACATAATATACGCTCTTCTCGAGTTTCTTATCTTCAAGGATTCTCTAATTTTAAAGGCAGAAATTCTAAGTTATGACATTTGAAATTAAAATCTAGTTCGTTATTAATTTGAGCTACGTGCATTATTGCTTTGTGCTATTCTGAAATTTTTTCTTTTTTCATCTAGATTCTTGATATATTTTCTGTAGTTTTATGCTCTAACATTCATTAAGGACAGTTTTACAGAGTTCAAATTGGTATTCAGTCACCAGAAGGGGTTACCATCACAAGAGGAATACTACGGAGGTTCAGTGATTTCTTAAAGCTTCTTTCTGACGTGAGTAAGAAGTTGAGTTCCTTCCTTTGTTAGGGATTTCATTGGCTGATTTTTTTTATTTTTTATTTGCTTGTTGTAGCTTAGAAAGGCATTTCCCCTCAAAACTTTGCCTCCACCTCCTCCGAAAAAGGTATTGAGGTTAAAAAGCAGAAGACTACTAGAAGAGGTAATTTGTACCTTTTTTTTCCTTGATCTTTCTACTTTTACTTTCTTGGTACTATCACAGCAGGACTTTTACTGAGTGGTTGTTGTTGTTTGATCTTTTCTTGTTCTGTTTTCAGCAAACCTCTCTATTTATAGAATAGGAGAGGGGCTTTTCACAAAAACGTCTTTTTTTGGCTTGAGTAGTTTGTAACATATCTTTAGATTCTATGGCTTGTACAGTGTTTAAAATAATTATAGAACTATTCTCAAAGTTTTTTGTTTGCTCAGCGGAGATGTGCTCTGGAGGATTGGATGGAGAAGCTATTGTCAGACATTGAAGTATCTAGAAGTGCTTCAATAGGAACATTTCTCGAGTTAGAAGCTGCAGCAAGGTTATGTAGGTGTTTCTTGATGCGCCTTTAAGAAATTGAATAATTTAGTTGGAACTTGGTAATTAGTTGTGGCTACTTTATGAGAGTATTGAACAAAATAGTTGGTACGGATGTTCTAAATTCATATTCTTTTCAGTTTTTGATGATGTGTATCAGCAACTTTCGGATGCAAAATCTTCTTTTAGTGGCATGGTTACCACACCCCTGTTCCAAGCCAACTCGGACATTTCACTGCTTGCTGGTAGTTCACTGATTACATCTGATCATGGTAATTATTCTCGTGATGAGATATCAGAACTCGGGAATCCAGGCTATGAAGAAGATTATAATTTTGACCTTGACGTTAAAGGTTCAACCTGTGAATCAAACATAGATGATCATCTGGCAGCAAATGCTAAAGATAGCATATTGAACAGGAGTCTGGAAAACCTGCAAAGATTCTCATGGAGAAAAGTTCTTCATGGAAGAGAAATAGGAAAAAGTAAACCTGTTGAGACCGTGTCTAAGGCTCTGCCTTTCTGTAGTGACGGACCACGAACTTTTCCTGAACTGGAGTATCAGGGGTTGGATGGCCATCTCCGAAGACTGTCATCAGATAGCATTGGGAGTGACTTGACCTCAATAAGAGCTAGTGAAGTATCAAATTTGGGGCTGAATGAATTTTTTGGTGATGATTCCCTTGATTTTCCTGAAGGTGCTGAAACTTCTGGAAGTGATGTTCACGAAAGCTCAAACTTACATTTGCCAAGGGATGCACTAGTTCTTCTTCCAGCATATGAGCGCACTAAGCTGAACAGGGTTCTTGATACTGTGCAACGGAGACTTACTACAGCAAAAACAGACATGGAGGATCTTATAGCACGAGTAAATCAAGAAGTTGCTCTGAGGCAATTCTTGACAACTAAGGCATGCATATTTATGCTTACTAGATTGTTATTGTTTGGTTTCTTATTTTGGCATCAAAATGAAATTATCTAATGTTTCCAAAGCTCTAGCTATGAATTTGGAAGAATTATTATATGGCGTGCTTTTTATGAAGCGGTTTCTCTCATATTACATGAATATTCAGTTCTTGTAGTTTACTGCAAATTTATCTCATTTTCATTGCTAACAGCAAGTTGCTTTCAAGATTCTTACGCCCATATCCTCTTCCTTTTTCTTTATTATTTTGTAAGTGCTGCTTAAGTCATTCCCCAAGAATTTATATACGCAAATCTCATTTATACCATTTAGCATATAGAAATATTTTGGTAGTTAGGCTATATCTCAAATAAGTCAGGGTTTTGCATATTTGGTGTCCTTAGTATGGTAGGTTGTGGAATTAATAGATATAGCAGACTACATCTTACCAAGCTAATCATATGATAATAGACAATGGTATTCCTTTTTTTGGTTTAGTATACTAATGATTATATATTACATCACCATGATTGGTTTTGTTTATTGCCAGTTCCTCCATAGACAAGCTATTAACCATAACATATTGTCTTTGACAATGTCATATGCTTGCTTGAAAATTATGATTTGAATGGTAGTGTTGAACTCAAAAACTTATGCATGGTTAACTGGTTGTTGCACATCCCAAGATGACAATGGAGGGACTTGTTGGATTCAGGTGTTTATTGCTCGTGTTATTCTGAATCTGCGCAATTATGAATTTTTCTAGTATGATTGTTGAAACTAATTAAAAGCACTAGTGTTCCATTGATAGTGATAGGTGTTGTATACAAAAATTGTAGATATTTGGAATTGAGCTCGAGGCTAATAGCAGTTAGGGCATGAATGTAAATTAACTTATCTTTTTCCTTTTGAAGGTCAAAGATTTAGAAATGGATCTTGAAACTACCAGGACCAATTGTAAAGACAATATGCAGCAAGCTGTTTTCACAGAAAGGGAAAGATTTAATCAAATGCAATGGGATGTGGAAGAGCTTCGTAGACAGTGTTTGGAGCTGGAGATAAAGTTGAAATATGAACAGGTTTATATTGTAACTTCTGATATTTTTACTGTTTTCCATTTAATTTATGCAAGTAGGCTTAGTCAATTGCATGCAAGTAAATTTCAGGATGAAAAATCACATGTGGAGTCTACAAAAGCTGCACTGATTCAAGAGAATGAACTGTTACTGCATGAGTTGGATGTTGCAAGAGAAGAGCTCGAAAACTTGCACAAAAATCATGAAGAATTGGAATTAAAATCAAAAGCTGATATAAAGCTTCTTGTGAAGGAAGTAAAATCTCTTAGAGGTTCTCAGTTGGAACTGAAACAAGAGCTTAGCCGCTTAATGAAAGAAAAGATAGAAATAGAGGTAACTTCTGTTCTCTATGGTTTTGATTTGTTATGGTAGTTAGACTTGGATGGTGCCATGGCTTGTATTGCTTGAAACGAGAGGCATGAGATAGGTGATTCAATGAGCAGACTGATGTTCCAATTCTGATTGTTAAGACTTTAATTTTTAAATATAAAAAATATCAATTGGATGTAATCACGTAAGGCAGAAAGTGAGTCTATAGCTGAATTAGGCATACATTCTCTTCTTCCTTTTGAGCCATACATACTAAATATAGCAAACATGTAGCACTTCGAAGTTCCTTCCTTCCTCTGAAGTCGTCGCTGGAACTCCCCAAGATTGGTAGGCATACCTTTCGGTTTCCAAAAAGTTTACAAAAAGAATTCCACATATTCAAACATCTAAATGCAATGTGCAAAGAAAGAAGGGTGGTGTTGTTACCATGGGATGGAAAACACTGGCCAACCTTGGCCTTTTGGCTCTGATTAATCAAAGGAGATGAACACACATATTTACAAGGCAGAATGAATAAGGATTTATAAGTCTTAATTCGATGCCTATCTGAAGTCCATGCACTCGTGTCACTACCGACGGGAGAATTTACAACATGAAGGCTGCATGATATTGAGTTTCTGCAAGTATAATTTATTATTCCAATTTGTAAGGGGCTAAAGTATCCATCAAAACATTTTGGTCATGTTTTGTCATTTGAGTTATCCCTTCTGTAGCCGTAACGTCCATTTTGTTGGTCTGAATGAATCTTCTTCATCTTGTTAAGAAACATTATTGTGGCGATTTGCATCTTCTATCAATTAATGATGTTTTATGTTCCTGTTTTCAGCGTGTTCTTCAAAAGGAAAAACAAAGAATGGAATATGTAAATACTTCTAATACAAAGTTGCTGCATGAGTGTGAAATTCTACGCAACAGGCTTCAGGAATGTAGTGTTAACTTTCTCATTGAAGAAGAAGATAAATTGGTAGTGGAAACTTCATCAACCTCCGATGCTATAGATCTCTTGACAACGTCTGATAACCGAATCGGTCTCCTTCTTGCTGAGGTAACTGTTGCAGCTTGCATCTGATCCACACAAAGCTTATATGTTTATACATGCACCTCATGCCTATAAATAAAGTTTTGGAGCTTTAATTTCTTGTCTGAAGTTTGTGCTTCTTAGTATATGCATAAAACATTGATCCCGTCTATTTGAAAGAACGATTGATCTAGCAACTTATTTCAACCAGCTAGTCAAATTTAAGCCTGATGATAAGCAATCGTCAGACGCTGTGCTATAGTAAAGTGCATGCTTCATGTTTGATATGAGATCAACATACCTCGACTTCTGATATTGCTTGATTTTTATGGAAATATTTTCCCACGTCCCACCGGTTCCAATGCATGGGTCCCTTGTATGGGAGAATGGCTATACTGGGACAATGTAGTGATACAACCATAGGTGAAATAGCCAGTTCTATTTTCGATAGCCTTTCTTTTCCATGAATATTTCTGCATTTTTAACTTCTTTTTTCTCATATTATCTTTGGTCTAAGCTTTACATAATGTTTAATGAAAACTTGAACAGGCACAACTCTTAGCACAAGATGTTGAGAACTCTCTGCATAAATCAGACGATACTGGGAACAACAATGGCAACGATGGAGCCTATAACGACCCGAGGAAGATGTTGACTGAGATTTTCATCGACAATGCAAGGTTGAGGATGCAGGTCAACTCCGTAATCCGTTATACTCTGAGCACAAATGCAAAGTCTGATAAAGACGAGGAGGAAGAGGAAAGTCCTTTCAGAAACACAGTCTTGAGCAAGTTTTTGGAGAGATAAAATGTCAAATTATGTTCATAAGTTACCCTTAGAAGTTATAACATGTAAATTACGAGACGAAGAGTAAGGCCCTTTTAGGTAGTGCTGAACACCGAGCTCTCATGTGAAGCATTATACAACCATACCAACCTTGACTGTTAAATCATTGTGTTTATAAAAAGATTGTGACAATTTTTTTAAATAATTGTGTATAATGACATTTCTTCGGTAATGATACAGAATATGTCCGATTTCCTTGGCACAAAACGTAACAGAATTTTCCTAATTGACGAAAAATTATAAAAGTTTCAGTAACAAAGCTACTTGTGTTATTGATTGTTGTTAATAGTACGCCACTTCTCTAAGAGAGTTTTCCAAATGTTCGCATTATCGTTCTAGACCTAACAAAACCCAAAATCAGTATGTACTAATAAGTTTTCGAGGAATTGGCCAACATCCAAACTACTCTCGCTCGCCTGATGTTCATGATTATACAGTCATTATCAATGAAGCTTATGAAGCAAAATGGGTGAGAAGGGTATCAGGCCAGATAGATTATACAGTCATTATCAAGAAGTGAAGCTTATGAAGCAAAATGGGCGAGAGGGGTATCAGGCCAGATAGATTATAGAGTCATTATCAAGAAGTGAATCTTATGAAGCAAAATGGGTGAGAAGGGTATCAGGCCAGATAGTTCTTTGAAACGAGGGCTCGCTGCTGCAGTGCAACTCCTGCAAGATATTATTAATCGAGAAGCCTCTGCAAACATGGTTGTGGATATAAGTCTGAGAATATATGTTGTGATACTTGGGTGTACGCGCAAACTACTTGTCCCCTCCAAACATTCCCATCATATCCTTGTTAGCACCCATTTGCTTCATCAAGTTTTGCAAGCCACCAATACCGCCAATCTGCTTCAGCATTGATGCAGGAAGAGCTTTGCTCATTTGCTGCGCATTCATATTCCTAGATAATGCACTCATGTCACCCTTTTTAGGAATCTTCAGTCCTTTCATTTTGCTCCAAACCTTAGCAAGGCGTTTATACTCTTCCAACATTTCCTCTACATCCCTCACTTGACGCCCTGAACCTCGTGCGATCCTCATAATACGAGATGCATTCATAAGCTTTGGGTTTGTACTATCCAACTCTGTACCATACAAAGAAATAATCGTTGGAAGGAAGCCCAGGATTTTAAGAGTCAAGAAAATTTCACATAATTACTCGCCTTCAGCTGTCATTGAATCCATTATAGTCATGTAGCGCTTCAGCTTTGCCTGGCTTTCCTTTTCATGACCTTTCGGCATTAATTCAGCACTAAATCCTGGAAGCATTTGAAACATCTACAAAGATAAGACAACAAACGTCATCAAATGATATAAGAAGCTAAACAAAGATATGACTACATTAAAACTGTCGCAAATTCGTAATAAACAACACAGCACACCACACTTTTTAAGACGCATTAATCTGTAAAAAAGTAAGAGTCTTCAACCTTCCTTGTAATTTCACCAATTTTATTGAAACCTCAAGTGTTCCAAAAATCTCGTGAACTTATCAAAATTCCCCCATAAACATTTTTTGTTAAAAATACTGACAAAGCACACACCTAACAAGCTTTTTTCACATGAACAGTCACATCATAGGCAAATGATTGATGATTAACAAATTATAAAAATAATGTGTCAAACAGATTCGTTTATTAATTTTATTGACTTATATTTACATATCATTACTTAAAAACAATATTATTTAATATATATATTATTTTATTTCATTAAAATTAAAATTTCATCATATTTCTTAATTATTAATAAAATATAATT
>JANIHZ010000001.1:24445005-24464333 GCA_027478365.1 Erythroxylum rufum
GGAGTTTCCACGTTAATTCTCTTGTGTTATTATTTTCTGATATTTTTGTCTATTAAATATCCTTGGGTGTGGGTTTGAAAGGTATAAAATTCCTAACAGGATGTGCGTTATACGTTACAATTAGAAAGAAATTGTGACGATGATTGTACAAGACATTTAGATTTTTAATTTGAAATTCAAAATCTTAAAATTGTTTATATTTTTTGACATGACATATATATTTTAGAATGCGGACAATTTTGAGCTTGAATAATTGTTTTTTTATAAAGATGCTAGCCGGTTCAATCATTTATGATAATGAAAGAGATACGTAGCTAATTCAAAAACACATTTAATTTTGTTGTTTTTGTTCTGATTTTGATATTTCTTTGTTTTTTGGTGTTAGAATAGGGTATTCATCGGCGGATCTAGTGACTAATCCCCTCGCTAGCTTGTAGATACCTCACAAGGTGAAACAGCTGGCCCAAAGATTTAAGGCTGCTCCATACCTAAAGCTAAGGATCAAACTCTTGACCTTTGATTAAGGATGAATGAGTCCCTTCCACTCAACCACACCCCTTAGGTTTAGGAAAGATTTCTTTGTTTTGTTTGATGAAATTGAAAACCACCCACATTAATATCTAGATTGCCCTGTTCACGACTTGTTCTATCAGGCACCCCACTTCCGTATTTTATAAATAGTTAGTTATCAAATTCTACTTTGGGCATAATTTCCAAAAGGACACTTTGCTTGAACTGTTCCTAGGACATCTATATATACTAATCGAAGATCTAATTACTAATTAGAGCCAAAAGCTTTCTGATTATGCTAGGAACAAATCTTTTTCTACCTTTTATCCCTAGTTTGCAAAATGTAATATCTCATTTCATCCCATACAATTTTGTCTTATTCCAGAAGCAGAACATCTCAAGTAAATAATATTTCGCTGTAACTGTAATGCCATTTCCTTTACAACCCTGCAATTCTTGGAAATTCCCAACTATATCTAATCTAGTTAGAGACAAACCCCTTAAAGCAGCAAGCACAAGATAGGAATCTCCTCAATTATCGATGAATACTTGTAGTTTCATGAAAATAATTCTGTAGAAGTCACAAAGAATTGTATACTGGACATTTTAGGAAGAGCATGGAGACTTGGAGATGAGTCCATATCACAATGCCTCGTGCTTGACAAATGTTTTTTTTATGAAGTGGTGGCCTACTAGAAAATCGAACAACTTGCAAACGAATGTGGATAAGATTTGTTCGACAAATTACCTAATTTGTTAAAATCCTCTCCGCTTGTCAATTTACACCTCATACACTACACAATGGCGTTATGGTGTCACATACATAGACAACAACATGAAATGAAAAGAAACAAAGCACTAAGTTATGGAACACAACTTCTGGCGGACTTTTCTCAAGTTTGGACTCGTTTCCGGATGAACTTAAAAACTGAAGAATAATCCAAAATATCCCCTCAACACAAACACACTCAACAAAGAGTATTATATATATTTTCAATATTAAGTCATTTATCATTTTTAATATATAAACTCAAATTAATCGTTAATATATCTAATAATAATAGTCTACACACCTTGCTTCACATTTGTAATAGCCTATCAAGCTCATTAAACCACGCTAAGTTTAACTAGATTACATTCAATAAAGTTAATTTCGCAAGTCATAGACACAAACAGATATTCTGAGCACCCGGAATGTGGAACTATGTCTCTTATGCAAACACGTTATCTCCTATTAAATTATTACTCATCAATCATTCTAGCAGCTTACTGGAAAATTCAATAATAAAATATGAATAAGAGTATGTCAGTTTGGTCTGTCGTAAAATCAACTCGATTATTAGACTCGTATTTGAAGTCATGACCCCAGACATAACTCTATTCAATGCTGACGACAAATTGGTTGAGTTTGAATTGATACCCTGAACCTGAAAGAGGTCATGCAAATTGCAATGGCTTTAGAAGTGAAGTTTCTTTGTAGAAAGAGCCGTGTAATTCTCGAGGAGTTCCAAAATCGACGTGTACATGACGTTGATGTAGGAAATTTCCTGTCTTCGACAGGGTACAAAGTTACATCAGTTCATATTTGATGGGGAAGTTTATGAATATCTAATAAATACATTGAACGGAGAAAAGGGACGTTGTTCATGATGTAATTAATTATGTTTCGTTCAAATTACATTTGTCTTTCTATTTCATGAAAATTTAGCTTAAATGATCTTTACTTGTAAATTTAATTTTTTTTCACTTGATGACTCAATAATGGAATCAACCCAATTAAACGATATAAAACTGTCATACAATGCATGCCTCATGCCTCATGCCTATTAACTTAAAATCTTTAAAAAGAAAAACTCGAACTTTAGATTTTTAGCATCAGAAGCACTCAAGGAATACCTTAATTAGATCACCTCTAACGAGCTTATATCTAAGAACAAAGATACTAGTGAAACAGATGATACTGAATTTAGATTATTTTTTGTCTTCAGATTTACTATATGCAAGGTCGGAACTGGGGGAGTACTTTTTTGTATCCCTAAAATTATCTGTTCTTGTCCATCTGAAGTGAGTGGCTACATGTGGATAAGATTTGTCCCATGTCCGAGTTCCGAACATGTGAAAGTTGAAGCTTTAATGCTAAATGAGATTCCAAAATTAATGCTGTCACAAAACTCTGAACCACGTTTGAGGACCCTTTTTTATATTGAGACCAATTATGGAAGTTGGAAGGTCCACTAGTGCCTATTGCCTAGCTAGTTTCGTACCTTGGGCTTATTCATGCCCAAGTTTCGGGACTCAAGCATGAAACGAAGTTTCTTAAATTGAGGGGTCTTGGTACACAATGAATCATTATTTATGCAAATTTGTAATGAGGAGAAAGCATTACTGTTTTAATTTTGGTTATCTTATAGAAGTAATATCAATAACATCAATTGGTAAAAGACGTGTTCTGAATCTTCTGATCTTATGAACTCTTTATAATTGCATTCTATTACAGAGATATATGAACCCAAAAGACTAACAAACATCTGACCAGCTAAGACCGAAACTTGTCCAGATCTTCTTCAGGAATTAAAATATTGCAAGCTTTGATCCCATCTCCCTTGAATATCCATTCCCCTTTATGACGATCAAATTTAAAGACCAAATCTTTACAAACTCCTATACTCCTCGCTCTCCAGCATTTCCCAGAATGAAGATCGTAAATAGCTACAAAATTCACATTAAAATCCAATTTGATTTTCTTTTGATGCAAATCTCTCGCAAATTCTTTTCCGGACTGTCCACGCAAGAATGAGAATAGCTTTTTATGGTTTTTACAGCCCTTTGGGTTCTCTTTGATTTGGAGAGACATTTCCTGATGACCACCGATACTTGTGATATCATTATTTACCCTTCCACATAAAATGCTGACATTCTTGTAATCGAAGTATGTTCTCAATGCCTTAATTTCCACATTTCGGTCAAAGCCAGTATTCGAAAACAAAACCCGGGTTGTCAAGTTTGCCAGTACCAAACGATAAGGCACTTCAACTCGCAGAGCTTTTATGGTAATTGATGATATGCGGATTGTGACAGGGTTAAAACTGTCTGCATTCTCTTGGCCCTTATAAGCAGCAAAAAATATAAAACCTACAGCAAATAAGATAATCGAAGCTACAACGCGTTTGCAACTTGTAAATGCGGCTTCAGAAGACATTGATTAAAAAAATTGACTTTGTTTTGGTCTATAAGTTTAAAGATCTTGCTGATGGAGAGAGGGTAAGAATCGAGGAAGAAAAGAGAAGGTGATGCCACATTTCATCAAGAAAGAAACCTATGTCACTCTTAAATGAGGAGCAAAGGAAAATAGTTTCAATGAAAAAAGTTGTGGATTGATGGTTATGTGAGTTTCAACAGAACTGAAGAATGTGATAGGCCGTTCTCGAGTCTCGTCCGTTGTATGGGCTAATGATTAGCGACTGTGGTGCCTGTCGCAAAAACGTTCCTTGGCCATTGAAACAGCCTTCGAGCGGTTAGTAGGTTTGTCCGATCGGCACTTTTTAAAGTTAGCTTCGTTGAGCTATTGTAGTTTTTCCTTTTTCCTTTTCCTTTTCTAAAAGTGGGTTTCGATTGCTTTAACAAACAAATCCGGTATAAGCAGTTGGGTACCACTTGGTTTTTGGTTTTACTTTTTCTTTCACAAGCTGTATTTCGTCAAAATATTATTTTGTTTGAACGTAAAGATACAACAATTCATCCAAATGCAGATTAAATAGGACCTATCTCTTGAAAGTGTTCCCTCCAAGAATTGAAGAAGCCCCCTTCAGCTAGCAACCTGTCGAGCTTCAAATCTGCTGATGCAAAACGTCAGGCACTTGGTGTGAACTGTTCACGTCTACTCACAACACAAAGAAAAATTGCAACTTCTGTCTCCACTGTTATGTAATCTGAATGTATGAGGTCTAGGAATTTTGTAACTGAAATTGCTCACAATATGGTAGATGTATGAAGAATGGTTTTGTGTAAACTAGGAAAATGAATGTAATGCTACTGTTGTATTAAAATAGTGAATTTCGATTTTGCATTCTCTATGTGTAAAGTCTACTTCAACTATCCGTAGCTCAAAATGAAACTTTGCTTATGAAGGAATAAAAATGATATGGGAAAAGTCAATCAGATCAAAGATAAGGGTTTGTAACTTGCTAAAACTGACGGAATTCGGTTTTACACTTTCAAGAACTTTCAAAACTAGCTTTAGGTTTTACAAAAGCAGAACATACACCAAAGGCTACTTTTCTACCTCTGATGCTCAACTTCTAAAACTCACTTCTGGAAAACAAAACAGCAACAACAATAAATAATAACAGGAAATTGAAACTTGAGGAAAAATTGATCTTGTAATGAGAGTTTTTTTTTCTGGTTTTTTTCATAACTCTATCGAAAGTGAAAGACAAGGAGCTTTATATTCAGCTCTAGCATGATCTGATACACTTTGATCTATAAACTAAAAGATAATGACTTGGTCTGATGAATAAAACTAAACTAGTACAATATTTCGTGATTCAGTAAAAACACAAAAGTAACACATTTTATCTTTAGCCTAACTGAAACCGACATTGTCCAAAACTAAAAACTTGTATTGCATGATTCTTCAACAACAAATTGATTTCCAGCAATCACAATTCCTGACATTCAGATCAAGTTGTTAGCCTAAAAATAAAGTGCTTCTGATATATGTATGATGATTTTCTCTAACAATAATGATTTCACTAATTAATTTATTTGGAATCTTGCTTCTGAGTTTTGCTAATTTTCCTGCTCTGCATTTCTTCTTCTAGTTTTCTTCCTGCTGCAATTTTGAGTCTTCCTTCAATCTGCACATTTTGAGTTCTTCATTGTTGCTTCTATCTTGTCCTCTTCTTCTTCTTTGCATTGAACTTCACTCATCAGAATTTAGTCTTCATTGCTTTGATCCATGCACCCTTGAATTATGCCAAGTATCATCATTTTCAGTCTCCATTTGCATTTGAACTCCTTCAGCTTTCCTCTCAACTTCCTTTTCTTCTGAATTTTCACTGACATTGCCAATTCTTCCACCATCCTCAACAGTTCCGGTTGCACAAGACAATTTAATCCAACACTATCATATTTTAATAGGTATTTCATTTTTTGTCTTTAAATGTATTCCTTTGTATTTTCATAATTTACCTTGATGATGTGTAAAGATTAATAAGAAACCTTTAAATATTTTTCGCTCAAATATGCACAAAGCTAGCAAAGTATCAACAAATTTAATATTAAAGTTTCCAATTCAATTCAGTCCTTTTTGAGGCTACACTAGACAGGAGAATATTTGATACAATGAGGTCTAGTTATCTACTTGTAGCTAGACCAAATATTAATAATAAAAAAACTATTAGAAAGAAATTTTCTCATCCATCCATAGTAATTTGTACATGGTGAATGCTGCCGTCTGCAATTAAATATAAAGAGAAACCAACTTTCTGCAACACAAATTAATGTAGTAGTGGAAAGTAGGGACCGTTCTCACGAGAAATTCAGACGTTAGTAGTTTCGCAATAAAAAAAGGGGGTTGTAAATGTGAATTAAATAGAACTTAATTGGAAAATGAAATTGAAAAAATAACTAATAACAAAATAATGAGAACTTAACAATTAATAAAAGCAAATCTTAGTTTTTGGTCTCCTTCATTATTGAACTTGTGTTGATCATCGACACTAAAAATAACCAATTTATTAGTTAAGTATTCGTCGTGGTAAATTTCTTTACCTATTTTCTCTTATGTTTAGTTAACCAAAACATGTATTTCAATTAACCTTTACTAATTAATAACTTGGATACGATATCAGATTTAATTAATTAATAGCTTTACGAACTAAGAAAATCGACAAACTAGATAACATACATACGATGTATATTTAGCCTAGATAATTATTTTTCCTAGCATGATGTCCCTAATGTAGTAGACAAAAATTCTAGTCGTTACTTTTAATTAAAAGAATTGAACGTCAACCTATTTAATCTAGCAATTGATTGAATAAAATCACAAACTAGTTACGCACCTAGCTGTAAAATCAAACAATTAAATAATGACCCAGAAAAATAATTAATACTTGACTAATAAATCGATTGAAATAAAGAACAAAAGTCTCACAACATGCAAAGTTCAATAATTAGGATTATGTAAATCAAGAAATAAAAGTTTAGTTACCCAATATCATGATTTTCCTAACTATTTTGACTATCACTAATGTTGGAACAATAGCTGGCGTTGGAATTGTTACGGGCATCCTTCTCTTCTTTTCACCTTATCCTTCTTTTCTCTGTCGCAAACCCACTCTTCTCCTCTCCTTGTTCACTATTCATCGATGGGACAATTTTATCGTTGATAGACCATGTTACTCACCACTCTCTCGCAGACTCTCCTTTACCTTACTTCCGCCTAGCTGCCGCCGCCCTCACTTGATTTCTCTAAGCCTCCACTCACTATTTGATTGATTTTACGAATAAAGTATTCAGGGTTTATTGTCCACGCAAGCCACTTCACGCACCAAACCCTCCTGCCTTCCCAACGTCAACGTTTTGGCTGCTTATTGCTTTATATTCTTCTGCCCCTCTACTATAGCGTGATTAGACAATTTAACTTTGGGAGCTCTTATTTACGCTTGCCTTCCTTCAACGCTGCGTCGTCGTTCATTCCCTCTGTGCTGTAGCTTAATGTGCCAAATTATTAAATTGGTCTACGCACACTGTACACGCCTCCCAAATCTCCATGCCTGCCTTCCACACCCTCGCTTTTGTTCCTCAACGCTGCGTTTTAACGCCCAACTCATTGTAACTCGTTAATTTCTTGGGTCACACATAAAGGTTGTCGTTTTGGTCTTGGACTATGTTGCTTCTGCGTTTTAAGTTTCTGGTTATAGCACGAGGCTGTGTCTAATTAAGGTCAACGTCTAGTTCAGCTCTTTTTATCCCAAAATCGTCACTGTTCTTTCTATGTAGTTCCAAAATATACCTTGACATAAAACAAGATTAATTCTCATTAAGTATAACTTTAAACCTTAAGAATAAAGAAAATTAATACACAAAAAGATAGAAAATAAAGGCACTAACAAACTCCCCCACACTTAACCTTTTGCTCGCTCTCGAGTAAATTAAACATGACCATCAAATTCTATCAATTCATTTTCAAAGAAACTGAACTCATGCAATCATTCAAACTTTCGCCAATCGAATGTCAAGCTACTACACACATCATGTTTAGTTTTCATTGGTTAACATAAACAAACTCAACTTATGAAACTATAATTCAAAGATAAGCATAAACTCACAATGAATTTTTATCACGAAATTCACTCATTTCACTCAAGTGTTTATAGGTTGTGTTTCACTCAAAACTCCCTACAGGAAATCAGACTACCATAGGCTTGCAAATATACCAATTATCTTCTACAGTGATTACATGCTAAAATAGATCAAAAGGGCTTTATTTGAGGTTGTAATGGGGCCAAGGTTAAAGTAAGTTAAAAGGATTTGGAGGGGTTTCTCACAAGTAGTCATAAAGCACTAAATATACAAAGGGACAACAAAATGTATTTCTAAGAATTGCATGTAAATAACTAACTACTAAAAATTTATTATTGCTACTATACTTGATCCTTTTCTTTTTCTTTTTCTTTCTTTCTTTTTTTCTTCTGTTTGTTTTGCTTTGTTTTGTTTTTTGAATACTAAGGACACAACAATCAATAACATCAGTTAAATACAATGTACTCTATGAGTAGAAGTATCAGTAAACTCGTCTCAGAAAAATAAATAAATATATAGCCAAAAGTCCCAAAACTAGCTAACTTTGTATTTTATTAAAACTTGTAAATAGGTAAAGCTAATGGGGTTTGATGTTTCATAATGAGGTGTTTTCTTTAAGAAACAAAAGGGGTAAAGGCTCAAAGGGGTTTTAAAGGGTAAATAAGATAGGTGGGTCATTTAAGTCAAGGGTTAAAAGAAAAAAAGCCTTAATCATTTCTATCTAGCATGCATATAATAGATTCAAACCGATTCAGAGCAAGTTTTGAAGGTAATCACCTAAGAAAGTATCACACACACAAAGAAATGGATGACTTTTGAATGGAGTCATATAGGCTCAATCCTTCACATAGGCTCAATTAAAAATCCATTATGCTTCTATACATTACCTAATCACTCAAGCATCAATTTCTGAGTAAACTTATGTAACTAACTACTTTAATCAATCAGCATGATTCACCTTTTATTCAACTAGCCTAATTTGACTTCAAGCACACAATTCAGTCTCATTCCAACTATTAAGATAGAATTTCAATTTGATGCATATTCGTGGGATATGACGGCGAATGAAAAGGTTAGAGATGTTGTGATCCAATAACAAATTAATGTTATCTATCTGGAAATGTGGTATTCGATAAGGCATCATTATGGTGGTTGCCACAAGCAGTTTTGTTACCTAATTATGAAGTAATAGAGGAAAAGCTACAAGGAAGAATTAAGAGTTGTCTAAGATTGACAAATCATAAGAGTCAGTTGAAGAAGTAAGATCAGTAGAAGAGTTGGTAGAGATTAGTGACATGTCATCAAGGAGAAGTCCATGGCAAACTGGAGTGCATCGTACAACTTCTGAAGAAGAAAGATCATATCAATTAAAAGAGCCAGAAGAACAAGAAGTTTTTCAACAGTCTTTACGCAATTCAATTAGAAAGAGAAGGTCGAATCCCAAGTATGCAAATGCATTAACATAAGAAAATGAAATATTTAAGCCAATAAGCTATGAAGAAGCATCTCAAAGCTTAGACTAGAAGAAAGCAATGGATGAAGAAATTCAAGCATAAAGATAATCAAACTTGGGACTTAAGGTCACAACCCAAGAATGCATAACCAATTTCTTGCAAATGGGTTTTCAAGGTAAAGAGACGACCTGATGGAAAGATTGAAAGGTACAAGGCTTTTTTGATTGCACGATGGTTTTCTTAGGAGTATGGACTAGACTATGATGAAACATTTAGTCTAGTAGTAAAGATCACAACGGTATGTGTCTTGCTTGCCCTTACAGCTAATAAATCTTATAAACTCTAGAAAACAGATGTAAATAATGCCTTCTTATATGGAGAACTAGACAGAGAAGTATATATGGAGCAACCTCAGGGATTTGAAGACAAAGCTCATGCAGGCTATGTATGTAAACTAAAGAAGGCCCTTTATTCGTTAAAGCAAGCGCCAAGGGCATGGTATGGTAAGATTGCTGAATTCTTAATACAAAACAAAGTGGATACACAGTGGATCTAGTAGACTCAAGCTTGTTTATGAAAAATAAGAATGGAAAGTTGGCAATAGTGTTTGTCTACGCCGATGATCTTATCATTATTAGTGATAATGAAAAAGAAGTTCAGCGGATTCAAAGTAATCTTTCAGTCTTCTTCCAAATGAAGGAACTTGGTGAGTTGGAGCATTTCCTTGGACTTGAAGTAGAACGATTCAAAGAAGGATTGTTCTTGTATCAACAAAAGTATGTTAAAGACTTGTTATATAAGTTTGGAATGTTTGACTACAAATTAGTTTCTATCCCAATGGAGGTGAATATTAAACTTTGTTTAGAAGAAGGTCGCGAATTAGAAGATCCAACAATGTATCGACAACTTGTGGAAAGCTTGATTTATCTGACAATAACACGACCTAACATAGCATTTGCTGTTGAAGTGGCTAGTTGATTCATGGCAATCTAAGAAAACCTCACTTAGATGTAATTTGATGCATGCTCAGGTATATTAAAGGAACTTTTGACCTATAACTACTATATAAAAAGGGGAGCACATGTAAGATAGTGGGTTACTGTGATGCTGACTATACTGGAGACTATGATACTAGAAGATCAATTACTGGATATGTGTTTAAACTTGAATGTGGAGCAATCTCTTGGTGCAGCAAAAGATAACCAACAGTCTCTTTGTCAACTACTGAAGCTAAGTACCATGCAGCAACAATGGCAGCACAAGAAGGTGAATGGATAAAGCAGCTACGATTTATCTTCATCAATCAGTGGACTATCCAATTGAGCTATAATGTGATAATCAATCAGTAATACGTTTGGCGAAAAATTTGGTGCTTCATGCAAGAACCAAGCACGTGGAGGTACACCATCACTTTATTCGAGAAAAAGTGCTACAAAGATATATTGAGATGAAATATGCAAAGACAGGAGACTAAGTTGCAGACTTATTTACCAAAGGAATCAACAGAACAAAATTGAAGAATTTAGAAGGCCACTTGGTATGACATCAAAAACAAAAGAGTAGTCGGGTACATAAATAATATTTTATTATACAAACATTCCATAATATTCTAGAATAATATCTAGAATACTATAGAAAAACTAAAAGTTGGTTGATAACCGGCTTAGGATATCTATAAAAGGAGCCAAGATCCATAAGTCGCGCTCGCGTGTGAACATTAATTAATGAGTGAAAGTGAGGTGTGAAAATGAGGTGTGTATAAGTGACCAACAATTAATTTTGAGTGAGTGCAAAGTGAGGTGTGTGCGGTGAGTGAGTGAAAGTGAGGCGTTTCATGAGTGAGTAGAGAATTTGTGTGAATATTATTTGTAAAATGTTACAATTAATATATTATGTTTTGAGTTTCTATTCAATTCAGTCCTTCACTCATTCTGACAAATATCAACATAAAGTTGTTCTTGCTTCCTTGAATAGAAGAACTTATTAAATCTTAGAGAGTCACCGTGAGTTATCGTCAATAATATATACTTGTGACGTGAAATAAACTCTTTAAGCTGGCGGTTTTCTTTCTTTTTATATATTTATTTTCACATAAACACTTTCGGTGGCCTTAGAAATACAATACGCCATCAAATCAAGAACATTACACTTCCATTTTACTTTACTCGTTTTACCAGCTCAAAATTTTCATTTTATAATATCCATTTACTTTACTATGCTTTGTTTCTCTATTAACAAGCTTTATTTTGTCATCTTCTCCACTCATCAACACCAGCTTCTCATACGTACGTCCATCTTTCACAATTTTGTAACACCTTCAACCTCTCGACAACAATTGAAGTTTCAGTTTTATATACCACTCTTCTAGGAGTGCATAGGTGCACATGCAACGGTGTTTTACAACGAGATTTGTACCATTATGAATGTCTTGAAAAATAAAAAGGTTTAGCATATATCAAATACTATTTGAACGTCTAAAATATCTCTGATAAAATAAAAAAATAACCTCTTTTACAACATAAATTCTGATTCATATAAAAAAGAGAGAGTTCTAAAGATAAGAATTATCCATGAGTTTGAATATGTATCCTTAAATATACACATTAACAACCTTCAACTTTCTTCTATATTAAAGGAAGGGTTTCCTTTTGTTATAACAAAATTTGTTATACCATTATGCTGGAGTAGATTTAGAGCGGAGACCATCTTAAGGAAAACCTTTGCTAGTGTTTCTTACGCTTGATTTTTGCAATTTCAAGTATGAATATGGAAGGACAAGCTAAAATAGAGAAACAAAAAAAGAACTAGAATCATTCAACAAAATAAGTAGCTTAACATCAAAGTTATTAGTAATGGTGTAAGATGAGCATTAAAGAAGTCTTCAGCCATGGTATAACAGTGGTTCAACTCAGAAGACATACTAATTGAGCTAAGGCAGCCTCAGGTACGATCTCACTTAAAAGGGCCCTTCAACCCTTCGACGGAGCCATCCAGAAAAGTCATCAAGACGATATTACAATTAGGCTTTAGTTCAAGGTGACCTGAGCTAATGGTAACCATATAAACAAAACCCACTAAGCACGCTTCGAGTAGAAATTATCGAGTGAGCGTCGCCTGTAGATAAAATGTCTGAGCCATGGGAATCTCCAAATGAAAAAAAGGGGTAAATTAATGTATTATTTTCTTTCTCAGTTATCTATATATTGGCAAGGAAGATGGAAATTAAAATTGGAACCTCATTCATTTATGTCTATGTCAGTGATGATCATTGAAGTACTTCAGTCAATAATGTAACAGATTATGGATGTAAGCTAGGTGTTGCCCACATCTCAGTTTTAATTCAGTAAAATAGAAAACGGGAGAAACAAAAATAATACAGTACTTATTATGTTGAGATTTGATCTCTTTTCCTCACTTCTAAAAAAAAAAACAAGAGATTGTAATTCTTGACGAAATTAACTGAAAATTGAAAAAAAAGTGATTAGATTTATCAAACGTTAAAAGTGGATATTATTGAGGATTCTTTGACCCTAAATCAATTCATAAAAAGTTATTTATTATTTAAATATAAAAATTACAAGCGTGTTTGAACTTATTAATATAATTTAAAATCCTAATAATCCAAAATTTCTCTATTTAATATAAATTTCATTCGAATCAAATATATTTTGTAATTATAAATATTCAATCCTTCTATGAGTTTAAGCAGAATTTTTAAAAACTATTTGAGTGTTTAAAATCATACAAATGAGTTGAAGATGAATATTAATTTTTCACAAATATTAAACTTTATAAATGTTGAAAATCATATAAAATTTTTTTGTAAGTTAGAGAAAAAAATGATCGGATGAGATAAAAAAATGACAATACAAACATTTCAGAAGACAAATAAAGAGTTCAAATACAAATTGATGATTGAAGTAGGGAAGCCGAAAGATCATGAGATTCTATTAGACGACTAGAGTTAAACCATAGTGCAATCAGTGGGCTTGAAGGAGAGAGTCATAGCTTGAAGATCATAGCCAACCAATAAATTGGACTGCGCCAAGTTACCGAAGATTGAACCAACACTTATATCAGTAGGAATAAAAGCAAAGCACTCTACTCCCTCTGCTGCTTCAATGAATATGGTTCCTTGATTCAGCTTCACGTCTGCACCTTTGAAGTGAGCAGTGAGTATAGGAATGTTAAGTTGAGAATCTGACGTGTAACATAGTTGGAAAACTCCGTTTGGATCTTGAGTTTGTTTTCCTCCAGCAACCTTGTCAACTTCTGAGGACAAGGCCGAGAAGAAGTCTTGAGGAATTAGTGTCAATGTAGTCCCAGAGTCGATGATGATGTTACCGTCAGATGATCCACTGGAAGAACTTCTATACGGTATCTTTTTATCACCAACACTGATTGCGCATAGGGTGAGATAGTAGAAAGTATTCGGGGTTCCTGTACTTAATGGTGTTGAGACTACTCCATTCCCTGAAACCACAGCATTGTTGCCGAAGTTCAACTTACTGGAGTAGTTTTTAGACTGGGAGTTAAGAGGCACTAAACAATAAGAGAATTTGCCATTCATTGAAGAATCCAATTGCCTGATGAGAGATAGTTGGCCACCTCCAAGACCTATAATGCCTGAACCCTTCGAATCAAAAGTTCCACTGTTGTCATGTCCACAACCAATTATTATTTTGGGGAAGGATATTGGACGACCATTTGTGGAACCCAATGTTACTGTATCTGCAGCTAGGTTTCCGTTAGTATAAGACTGATCTCCATACTGATATTGGTATTGGCAAATATTGGAAGAGGAACAAAAAGATTGGTCCAGGTAACTGCATTGCTTCGACCTGCAAGTAAAATCTCTGTAGGTTGTGGAAGAGTTTGGATTGAAAAGAGGATCATCTTGTTTGTAACAATTTGTGCAAGGCCTGCACTGGCTCCAAATGAGGTCGCTTCCCGTGTCGGCAATGGCTACAATATCAAAAGGTGGAGTGCCAAATGAAACTTTCATGAGGTATTCACCTCCATCATTAGTCACCCTTGTTTGAGGAGAGTCTGTAGATGCAACAGCTGAAGGATAAAAATGGCCGAGACGTTGAACGGAACGACGGAAAGCATTGACCAAGCGTTGAGAAGGAGTTTCTTTAGGATTGTAAAAAGGAGACCTTGGAGAATCCCTGTGAATTAGTTCCACGCTAAACCCTCGCCGGTTAGCCTCTACGAGGTGGAAAGTGGAAGAGCATGAGATGGAAATTGCTATCCCAAGAAGAAAAGAGCAAAAGGCAGCTCTGAAATAGGCCATTCCTTATATTTGCGTCAGAGAGAAATGCAAGAGAGTAGAAATTGATTGATGAACACAGTCTGGCTTGAGGGAGTATATCTATGCAGCAGAGGGTATGATGTAGCATAACTACAGAAGTAGATTCAATTGGAAGTATAATATGTAAATAGCTGTTTCTCATTTCCATATTCCTGAAATTAAACTATTCATTCATTTGAGCAAGATGCTTGGGAATGAAGGGTTTCTGTTATTGACTACGCGGAGAAAGTTGAACAAAAAGATATCCCGACTAATTTGTATTAGATTCTATGGTTGGAATGTGAGTATGAAAAGGACTAATCCACTATTAGCAAAAGATAATTACTTCTGTTAAGGAAAAATGTTTTAACTTATTAGCTTTTGTATATTAACAAGTTTCTGTTGCATACCCTAATCACCATTTACCAATTAAATTTAAGACACATCATCTTATTTCCAGCAAACTATATACTAGGGTTGAGTATAAACAACCCTAAACTAATACAACTTTGGGGTCCAACTAATTGGCTGTAAAAGAAATAGATGATTTATATATATATATTTTATTAAGACATTAGTGACATACATCAAGTCCTCCATTAACTTTCAACACAATACATGGATTGAGTGTAAGGATGGGGAAAAAGGGTCCGATCCACTCCATAAAAATTCGAAGTTAAGCTCGATTTCAAATATATAAGTATTCAAATCGAAATTTTTTTATAAAATTAAATTTATTTTAAAAAATTAAAATTTGATATGATAAATATGTTCAATTTCTTGAAAGTTTAAACTTAAATTTATTAAATTATCTTTTACTTGATAATTGAATATCAAAACTCAATCCAGCTCATTATTAATAATAATTTGAGTGCTCTTATCTTATAGGTATTTCATACTTAAATCATGTCATCCATGAGTATATTCCACGTAGTAAAATGATGCAACCAATATTTATACTTGATCCTAACCACTATTTCACATACTTTATAATTATAACCATACCTTTACCTATACACAATAGTCAATTACTTCTCAATTCTATTATAATGAATACAAGTTTCACCACCAAATTTATTTGAATACTCGGAGTAAATTCACTCCACAGAAAAATAATTGCAAATACTACACAACTGTTTATAATTTTCAAAAATCAGATTATGTTTTATTTTCACAACTTTGATTATTTTAAATTAATTGTAAAGAAGGAATATGATTATATAAAATTTGTTCTTTAATTATAGAATTATGATTATGACATAGATTTAAGAAAACAAGCATCACTGTTTAATATTTTAATAATGGATTTTAAAATAGAATGATTCTTTAAATTTTTTTACTATAGTAATGAAAATTAATTTTACACATCTACCATATTTTAATATGGCTTAAATATGATCTAAGAATAAAAATGAAAAGAAATAATTAATCAAATGAATTTGAGAAAATTTCCCTAATCTTCACTTATTTATGTACAATCTAAAATGATATATGACATTGAAAATTGAAATGCTTATAAAAATGGTATATAAATATAAAAGAATCAAGGATGATAAATGATCTTTATCTAATTCTTAAAGTTTCATTTAATATTTTAAAATATGTGCAAATTTAATATAAATATAAATATTTTTTTTTCACAGATGTGCCATTCTGTAACTATTGTTCTGCTTCAGATTTTTTGTTAGGTTATTATGCCAAAATTTGGAATTGATCAGGCATATGAAGCATATTTTAACACATACGTTATGGCCAAACATCCTAACATGCTCAATGTGAACCTTTTATTAAAGTCCCGCGTAGCTTCTTTCCTTGACCTCAAAAGGTTGAGCCCCAACCCAAAGGGCCCCCAGTCGCAGACCCGACCACCGTTGGAGGATTGAATCATGGTTTGATCCCAGCCAGTTCCTCAGGAGAGGTAGCTTCTTTCCTGAATTGTTAATAAGAAATCAAGCATCGATTAAACAGAAATAAAAACAATAAATTACATGTTTATTGGTCCACTTTGTAAAGAATCCAGCTTCATTTGCAAAAAGCTAAAGTTGTTCTAAAGATTTTTTATAGTATCACTACAACAAAATTGTCTTTTAGTTAAGTCTTATTTGACAACTCAACTTTTGGTGATGATTTTTAATAACATTGCCAAAAGTTTATCTTTTTGTGATGTTTAATAGAATTGTTGCTAAATGCATGTTTTTGGCGGTGATTTATGGGAATCTTGGCAAAATACTCATCCTTTTGCAATAGTTTAGCATTTCATTGCCAAAGGTCGAGTCTTTGGTGACAGCTTTGTGAATCGTCTCAAAAAGTTGGACTTTTGGCGACGAATTTTTTAAATCATCGTCAAAAGTTCAAGCAACAAGATCAAATTTAATATCATTGACAATGATTCTAAGTGTAAAAATAAATTTAGCTACCAAAATTGTCAAATCAATTCAATAATTTATGAAACTATAAACTCAAAATTAATTAACATTACATAGATTTATACTTTTTATTTTTATCTTTTAAATTATATGATTTGACAATTTTTTATGGTGTCACAAAATTTTCAAATAGTTTTAATATGAAGTTTGTAATATAATGATTATATATGATTCTTACAGAAAAACAATAAATATTGAGATATGGTAAGTAATATAATATAATGATATATGGTAAGTAATACAATATTTTAATTAGAAGTTTAATAATTCTTACAAACAAAACAATAAATAAAGTTTCACGCTTATTCCATTAAAAAGAAAAAGAAATAATTATTTTTCTAGATTCCAAGTGACATGAGACTTGGTAGAAAAGGTAAAGGAGTTCCCTATGTTTGGATTCCCAAAAAGACTCATTGCATATTCAAAGGCACCAATTTAAATAGTCAAAGACCTTCCCTCAGGTGTTGGTTTATTGACACCCTCTTCTAACAACTTCTTGGCTTTAATTAAACTATAAGAAGATACAATGAATGATTCCCTAGATGCAGTATGAATTATTAAATTAGATGAACTGCACGTACGATGCGTTTCAGCTAAGAGACAAATAGTATAGAACTTAAATAACTAAGTTAAACAGTATAAGGAACCCAAATTAGAATACATGTATACCTGATTAAATAGACATAGTTTTTGAAAATGACGACTGTTCTAAAACAAACGATTTCTCTAATCTTGTATAGACCATCGAAACAATATTACTGCCTCCATTTTCATTTATGTTCTCTTAAAGATTCAAGGAAGCTTTACAAAATACATAGTATATATAATAAAACGTTCATCTAATTGGTTCCTAACAGAAAATGAGATATAGATAATAAAGAAAGAGATCTAGTTCAGATAATACTAAAAACTTTGAAGAAGAAGATCGACCATTGAAGGCAAGAGATGATTAGACTTTGATGAGGAGATTTGTTATCCATCGATATGTTCTTCATCAGAGAGAATTTTCCACATTCCCCCAATCGGAACTCATTTCTGGCATTAAAAAGTAGTCACCACATTGACATTCTGTGATGAATTTATGTAAACAGTTTTATTATGAAAAGTCAATAGAAGACTTCTTGTTTGAATGTTTCAACATTCTAGCAATGTTAATTTGGACCTATTAACTGAGACTACTTCATATGATAAGGTGGAGAATGTTAAGTGTGTATGTACTATATTTAGGGGATGGATAATTAAGTGTCCTTTCTTCTAAAGTCACTATTATGATAAAAATAGTTGGGTCTCTCGAGTCCCTCCTCAAATATAGAGAGAGCTACTGTGATGGAATTCAAAACAGAATGAAGTACATAAACATCCCCTATAGAAGTTAAATACTCTCATAGACCTTTCATCAAAGAGTTAGCAGGATTTCTTCAAACAAGCATGGAAAGTGGAACAAAATGTCAACCCATACACAACCAACATAGAACACAATTCACCATCTTCCAAACACAAACATAAATAAAAACCCATATACCATAAGCAGAACACAAAACCCAAATAAACTCCAAAACGTAGCAGAAAACATAACAAGGAGGGTTCTTGAAAACAAAAAAGAAGAACAGTACTAACACAGGAGTTGATGCTTCTTCGACAGTGACAACCACAACATAGGAGATGACACGTCTTCGATAGTGAACCAAGAGGAAATACGACTACTAACACGAAAATAAAGAGAGCTTCATTTTGGTATTAATAAGTTATGAAAACGACATCGTTTTCGATAATTCAAAAGAAATATACCATTTGGAGATGATTTAGAAAACTGTCACCATGTGGTGGCCCATTACCATTTGGCTTGACCTTTGGTGACAAAATTATATATAATATATAAATTTTATATAACAGTACCAAATTTATATATAATAAATAGAGAATTATGATTAAATAGACTAATATATTACGTAAGTAAAATATGAGAAAATTTATCTATTATCTATACATTCATAAATCATTATACTAATTACTATTATTATCTATCCATTCATATAAAATTATATTAATTACCATATATATATATTCATATTTATTGCAATATAATTAAAAAATAATTACAATATAGTAAAAAATGGAAATCAATATTCAATATTATTATCTTATTCTTAAAAATCAAAATTAATATTATTGATAATGATTGTAAGTCTAAAAATAAATTCATTAAAATCAATGTCATTTAAAAACTTTATAAAATTAAAAACACAAAATTAATTTATATTACACAAATTTATACTTTTTAGTAATCTCTTTTAAAATATATGATTTGGCAATTTTATGTAGTTTCACAAAACTTTA
>JANIHZ010000001.1:24518363-24536133 GCA_027478365.1 Erythroxylum rufum
ATAAAGTGGTTGGCAAAATCCTAAGTGGGAGCTTAGGTAGAGGACGTAGGTCTTAGCACCGAACCTCTATAAACAGCGTTTGATCTTCTTCCCTACTCTACTTATTCAAATTTATTTAAATTGTTTTTGTGTGTTTTAACTTCTGATTTTATTGTAGAAAATTACAAAATTATTAAGGATCTATTCAACCCCCCCCCCCTTTAGATCACTAACAAGGATGACGTTGCTTCATGTTATCAAGAGATCATCCACATATAAAGAATTCTTTAATCAAAATATCAGTATTAGAGTGCTTAACATACAAAGTTGTCGCACTCAAATTCCTTGTAAAGCCAAAACTTAATAGATGCTCATCAATTATGCTATACTAGGCCCTTGGAGCTTGTTTCAAACCATACAAAGCCTTTTTTTGCATATAGACCTTGTCCTCTTGCCTTTTGACCATAAATGCCTCAGGCTGCTCAACATATGTCTCCTCCTACAAATAACCGTTGAGAAAGGCAAATTTCACATCAAGCTAAAACACTCTCCACCTTTTCTATGTAGCTTATGCAAGAAGCATTTTTGATGGTATCAAGTCATGCAACAGGAGCAGATGTCTCAGAGAAATTAACACCAAAAACCTGAGCAAACCCCTTCACCACAAGTCTGGCCTTGTGCTTATTGATATAACCATATGTATTTAATTTGGTTCTGAACACAAATTTACTCCAGTAACCTTCCTATATTAAAGTCCTTCAACTAACTCCCAAGTTTGATTCTTCTCAATCATATTCAGCTTCTTCTACATTGTAGCTATCCATTTTAGAGCCCTTTTAGCTTCATTAAATCCTACCGGTTCAAACACTGCAACATTGCATCTTTAGTATACATTAAAAAGTAATTTGGTACCTCTGACTGGAGGTTCATTAACTTCTTTACCTTACATTAATGGAGAGTTGGTAAATTTCTTTCCTTTTTCTCCTTCTCAGTGTCATTATTGTTCCTCTACAAAATGAATATATCTGCTTACTAGAATCTTCCCAGTTTGTAGTTGAAAAATCTATAAGCTTTAGTGGTGTTACTATAGCCAATAAAATTGTCAGATTTTGCTCTCCTATCAAGCTTATCCCTTTTCACCTGAGGAACATGTGTAAAACAGATACAACCATTTATAACAATATCATGCTTCAAATGGAGTTTTTCCCTCCATTGCTTTTTTAGGAAGCTTATTTAGCCGAAATATAGTTGTGTTAGCTGCTTCTACCTAAAAATTCTAAAGGAGCCCTTTCTTATGCAGCATGCATTGCACCATCTCCATTATTATTCTATTCTTCCTCTCACTCACCCCATTTTGTTGTGGAGTGTAAGAAGCAGTGAGCTGGTGCTTAATTCTAGTCTCTTTATAGAATATATTAAATTGTTCTAATATGTACTCCTTCCCATTGTCTGATCTCAAAACTTTAATCCTGCAGCCACTTTAGTTCTATATCCAAGCCTTAAATCTCCAAAATGCTCCTGCAACCTCTAAGTTGAACCTTAGAGAATAAATATAACATATCTAAGTTAGATCATCAATAAAGGCCATGTAATATTTACTTCCCTTTAATGATGGTTGAGGTTGAGATCCATAAAGATCAGTATGGATCAGCTGTAGTTTCTCTGATGCTTTCCAAGTAGTCTCTGAAAGTGGTTGCCTGGTTTGCTTGCCATATTAACATGCCCTACAATTTGACAAGTGTTGATCTAATGGTCACAAGCCTTGCACAAGCTCCATTCTCTTCATCAGCAATAATGTAGCATGATTGAAGTGCCCCATCACCTTGTGCCAAAGCTCTGTTGTGTTATATGAGATAAGAAGGCAACTTGCTCTTCTTCCATTAGTTATAATGAAAAGCTCCTATTCCTCATTTTTATCAAGAACAATTCCTATCCTTCTGCATCCTTGATTAGACACTTTTTATCCTCAAATAGAAGCTTAGATTCCTTTTCAAGCAGCTAACCAATAATCAGCAATTTTTGATTAATTTCAAGTACATAAAGAACATCAGTGATAATTTTAATACCTGAACAACTCTCAATTGCAAATGTTCCCTTTCCTTTGATAACAATGTATCTCCATTGCCAGTTTTGATTTTTGAGATAAAAGACTTATCGAGCTCTTTAAAAAGCTCATCATCATCTATCATATGATTGGGGCAACCATAATCAATCAACCAACTCTCACTTAAGTTGCTAGTGGCAAAGCAGGTCACCACAAATCATTGCTCCTCTTCCGCCTGGTCTGTAACTTGTGCCTCGATCTGTTGTTGATTTTTGTTCTTGCAAATTTTCGCAAGGTGGCTAAGTTGTTTAGCATTGTTCTTTTTCCTTTTCTTTTTCTTTCATTTCCCACTTTCATTGATTTGCAATTTAGCTTGTAGAGCACCGTCAATTAAGTATTCTTACCTCATGATACCTTCTTTGCTCCTAAGCTTGTAATACATTTAACAACTCTCTCAAGATAATACTTGACAGTTCTTTAGAATTCTCCAGAGAGGAAATTGTTATTTCAAACCTTTCTAGAACAATCATAAGAACTTTCTAAACAATTCTAAACTCACAAAATTCAGTTCCAAGCAATCTTACCCTATTGACAATGCTGAGAAGTCTGTCAGCATACTTCTCAGCATACTCTTTCACAGTTTCTAACTCCATCCTTAACATCTCAAACTCCCTAATCAAATTTAGCACTTGCATCTCTTTAATTCTCTCATTTACTTCATACTCTTGCTTGAAAAAAATCCTAGATTTCCTTTGCTAACTTTAGGGTCATAATTCTAGTAAAGATTATTGGTAAGATTGCTACAAATTGACATGCCTTCGCCTTTGATTTCCCTTTCCTTCTTTTATTATGAGTTCTGATTTGAGCAAAAGTTGGGTTGTTTAGAAAGGGAGGAACCTCGTAGTCCTCATCCAAAACTTCCCTAAGATCACTTGCATCATGATAAGTCTCCATTTTAACTACCCATATATGATAATTCTCACACTCAAACGTTGGAGGAGCAATAATTGTGAAAGGTGTCTTAAAATCCATGGCTTGATGGTTTTGTTTGTAACAAGTTTGGTTTGATTTTTAAGTGTGGTGTACCCTCAAACTCACACAATCCCTCATGAATAAATAACTCTGATACTAATTTATAGGAGTTAAAAACTTAAGCAAGGCAAAAATTACTAAATATTGAAGCAATAGGAACACAAAGAAAAATGGACGAGAATGCTATCTTGATTTCATTGAATTGAAACATCCTTAAATACACAAAAGTTATAACTAAAATTCAACAAAACAGCTCATGTTTCCATTATCACAAACCACTTATAGCTAAAAAATAGCCACTAATAGAAAATGCCTAATATCCAGCTTAAAACATGGCAAAAGCCTTCAATTTTCGCATGTGTACCTTATTTCCCTGCTTCCATACTCCATGTTACAGCCCACTATGATTTACTTCCACAAATTTAGCTATTTTCCACATTTGTAACCATGTCATCATGCCATGACAACACCATGTTAGCATAATTTCAACAGATACTAAAGCATACATGTATCAGCAGACATTATATGAACTATATGTAAAGAATATATTGATGATGGAAATTTGAGTTGGGGTGAATTACTGGATCAGATGGACTTTCCTAGCCTAACCTATTCTTAAGGTAGATACCCTCAATAAAACCTAAAAACATTTATAAACGTAGAAAATTAAGCAAAAGGCTTAGTAAGCAAATTATACTCATGCATAATTCAAAATTCCATTTGGGCCATAAATAAGATATAGAAATTTGGTTTTAATGTAAATTACAAAACATACATATTTCTTAAAACAATGACCATGCATACAAAAAGTTTCACATGTAATCACATAAGAGATAATTGTCTGAGGATTCTAACATTAGACGATTGCTTACGGGGATTCTACAATCCGTAAGGTATGATAAAAAATCCTTTGGGGGTTCTACTATTTGGTGACTATTTACGGGAATTTTACCATCTATAAGGTTCGATATCTTAATCAAATCATATATCCGTCCTATATGGGAATTCTACAATATGATGGACTGTTGGCCTTTTACAGGGATTCTACCATTTCCGATAACACAAGGATTCTACCCTCTGGTTACAACACCTATGTGATAAACATTTACAGATCTTCATATCAGAAATGATCTTTTCCAATTATTATGTATCTCATTTGATTTTATTTTGTGTATCTTATTTATCTTCATATCTCATTTGTTATTATTATCAGATACCAAAACACATGTATAAATACCTGTAAAAGCTATTCAGCAACACACAATCAATACAATACAATTTCATATTATTTGCTTCTTTATATTCTTTCATGGTATCAGAGCCTATACACTAATCCTATTACCGAGCTACACCTTCAAGCTAGCAATCCTTTTCTCAAACACCTACAATGCATACACAAATAGCAAAACCATCACACAAAAACATCTGACCCTGTATACACAAATAGCAGAAACCAACACACAAAACATCCCTGTTTTTTTCAAAGCCAGTACATCACAAATATCATTAATGGCTGATCCTACTTCCCCCACCTTACCATTCAATCAGATTACAAACTTCCTAACTACAAAATTGGATTCCTCCAATTACCTCATCTGGCAAAACCAAATACATGCCATTCTTATCACCTCTGATCTCATTGGGTACGTCGATGGATCACTTTCCCCACCCTCTGTCACTCCAGATGCTGCGTCTTCATAATACCTCAGGTGGCAGAAATTTGACCAACTTGTCTACTGCTTTCTCGCCACATCTCTATCAACCTCCACTGCCCGTCTTGCCATTGGATGTACCACAACCCGTGATCTCTGGCTCAATCTAGAGCAACACTTCATGTAGCAATCTAGCTCCTAATGTTCTCTGCTCCGACGAAAACTTCATACCTTACAAAAAGGACAACAGTCGATTATAGAATATCTTATGACTATCTCAACTACGGTAGAAGAACTAGCAGCTATAAGTGATATAATATCTGATTCTGACCTAATACTTTTTACTATGAATGGTTTACCTGCAGATTTCGAATCCTTCATCACGACGGTGGAGAATCGCGAATCCAGCATCTCCTTCGGCGAACTTCGGGCAAAACTTCTCATCCACGAACAGCGACTACTCTCGTTCCACTCTGCTCCGTCATCAGATACTGCCCTTGCCGCCTCCTTGTCTAGCCATTCACCCTCTCCACACACCTTTGGATGCGGCGGCTCCAGGCAGAGGAGAGGAGGAGGTCGCGGAAATTCCCAAACTTTTAACCCTAATGGCCAAAGTTCTCAACGTGGGCCGACTACTTATGGCAATAGATCTGGGCCGATTGGGCCCTCTAGTTTTGGGCATTGGTCTCATTCAACTGGGTCAGTCCCTTTTAACCACTATTCCCCCAAGCCCATCCCAACCCACAACTACCAACAAAACCAGTCTTATACCCATTTTAGGTCCAATAAACCTTCCTCTTAATGCCAAATTTGTTGGAAATGGGGACATATTGTTACACAATGTTGTTTTCGATATTTCGAATCTCAAAATTGTCCTTTTCCGAATCCCACGGACCCTAATAATTTATCCACTGCTTTCACTGCTCTCGACATCACAAAATCTTCTTATTCCATTCAATTTCACAAATCCGATTGCTTTCCACATAACCGCTACTCCAATTCAATTATGGCATCAGCATCTTGGACATCCTTGTCCTACTACACTCTCTAGGTTATCTCCCCTTTTAAATATCAAACCTCATGTAATAAAACATTGTACTTCTTGTCTTCAAGGAAAAAGTACTCGTCTTTCTTTTTTCCTTTTCTTCTCATGTTTCAAATAAGCCACTACAACTTATCCATTGTGACATTTGGGGACCATCTCCCTCTCTTTCCTTCTCTGGCTTTCGTTATTTTATCATTTTTATTGACGAATTCAGTCGATATACGTGGATTTATCCTTTAACTCACAAATCTCAAGCCATTACTCGTTTTCAGACATTCAAATTTCACTCTTCCTCTTCTGTCTCAAGTCCTTCATCGTCCATCTCATTACCTCTACCCATGCCTCCACTTACCACCTCACCAACTTCCTCCACTCCACCAACTTTACCACATCATCCCACGGTAACCCGTACTCATGATAACACTCGTATACCTCGCACATTCTCTAATTATGTAACTTACTCTACCTACACACAAAATCCTAATGAACTTGATCTCACTTCTTTCACTCAAGCTAACAAGTTTCCGCACTGGCGTCAAGCCATGCTTGACGAGTTCACAGCACTTCATCGCGACAACACATGGACTCTTGTCCCTCCACCACCAAACGTCAATCTTGTTAGTTGTAAATGGGTCTTTCGCATAAAACAAAATTTTGATGGAACTCTTGATCGCTATAAAGCTCGTCTTGTTGCTAAAGGCTATCATCAAACTCCTGGTATAGATTATACAGATACTTTTAGCCCCGTTGTCAAACCCACTACCATCCATCTCATCCTTACTATTGCAATCTCCAAAAATTGGCAAATTCGTTAACTCGATGTCAATAATGCCTTCCTTAATGGAAATCTTTAAGAACCAGTCTTTATGACTCAATCTCCTAGCTTCCTAGATACACATCACCCTTCGTACGTCTGTCGCCTCCATAAAGCTCTCTATGGTCTCAAACAGGCCCCTCGTGCTTGGTTTCATCGCCTCAGTCAAAAACTTCATGAACTTCACTTTGTCTCCACTAAATCTGACACGTCACTTTTCGTTCATAAAACCTCATCCAATACTACCTTCCTTCTAGTATATGTTGATGATATCTTAATTACGGGTTCTTCACCCTCATTCATCACCACCCTTATTCAAGATCTTAACACTTCCTTTTCCATCAAAGACTTAGGCCCAATTCATTATTTTCTTGGTATTGAAGCTACCCACACATCAAATGGCCTTTTACTCACACAAACTAAACACACCAATGAACTACTACATCGTACTGGCCTAGATCACTCCAAACCTGTACCCACACCAATCACACCTACTCTTCCTCTTTCAAAAAAATCATGGCATTCCTCTTCCTAATTCTACCGAATATCGGAATACTGTTGGTGCCCTGCAATACCTTTGCCTCACTCGCCCTAACATTCAATTTGCTGTCAACAAAGTTTCTCAATTTCTACAATGTCCTACTGACATTCACTGGACTGCGGTGAAACGGATTCTTCGCTACCTCCGATCTACACCCTCTTCAGGTATACATTTAATACAAAATTCTTCTCTTACCTTACAGGCTTACTGTGATGCAGATTGGGCTGGCTGTCCTGATGATCGTCGTTCTACCTCCGGCTATTGCATTTTTCTTGGCTCCAACCTCATCTCCTGGAGTGCTAAGAAACAACCCACTGTTGCCAGATCAAGCACTGAAGCTGAATATAGAAGTATTGCACTTGCTGCTGCTGAAATCTGTTGGCTTAAGTCTATTTTAAGTGAAATTGGCTTCTCTGACGGTACACCTACACTCTGGTGTGATAATCTTGGTGCCACCTTCCTTGTTGCTGATCCAATTGCTCATGCCCGTACCAAACATATCGAGATTGACATCCACTTTGTTCGTGATCTAGTGGCCAACAAAGCTCTTTATATTCTCCATATTTCTTCATCCGATCAAATTGCTGACATCATGACTAAAGCCTTAGCTTCATCTGCCTTTCATCGCCTTCGAAGCAAGCTCACTGTTTCTACCCACAGTGAGCTTGAGGGGGGCTGATAAACATTTACAGATCTTCATATCAGAAATGATCCTTTCTATTTTTTATGTATCTCATTTGATTTCATTCTGTGAATCTTATTGATCTCCATGTATCATTCGTTATTATTATTAGATACCAAAATACATGTATAAATACCTGTAAAAGCTATTCAGCAATATACAATCAATACAAATACAATTTCATATTATTTGCTTCTTTCTACTCTTTTCAGATGATTCTATATATAAGGTATTATTCAGCCAGGATACGGAACCCTAATTTTCTCTATTCTTGACAACCAAAACCCTTACCAAATGACTGACTTAAGCATTGGAGGGGCCTCACGGCGATAACCCCCGGTGTAGCTTTTACTGTTTTGCAGATATTTCAGAAGCCTTGATCATAGACCTTATGGATCCGAATAATAACGTCCAACCTCAACAGAATCTGACTGAACTACCCTCAAACAATGAGTATTGTGTGTTTCTTTTTAAGTTGCGCGTGATAGAGCTTTGATTTGTTTTTACGGTAGTTTATATTTCTTCTTCTGGTGGATTACAAAACACGAACATCACGCAAGTAAAACCTAGTAACTCGAGCCCCAAGGGGCTTCGCAGTTCGCTCTGGGTTTACACCTACCCCTTTCAAGATGACCAATGAGGACGTCCACGTTATGGATTGGGGCGCCCGTAAAAAAGGGCAAGTTTTCATAAGTTGGCCGTCAAAGAAGCGTTGGCTATACTTTAAGTTTCTGCTTTCTGAGGTGGAACTGCCTTTTTCTATTAAATAGCACTTTTGTTTCTTGGTTTGATTTCACGAGTGGGATTAACCATTCTACTGATGGTGACAGTGTGATGCTGGACTAGCACGATCAAAGTAAATATCTAATTATCTACCATGTGAACTTTCAAATCTAGACTACTAAGGTCATGTATTTCTCTAGTGAATAATTTATTCCTGTTACTCATTCTAACAAAACACGTCCTCTTTGTAACAATATCTAAAACACCATACCATATGTCAAAGACTGAAAGACAGAGATTACTTGATTCTTTTCTAGATAGTATCTGTTATCAATTGAAGTGAGCGACAGAGCTTTTGGTCTACAAAGGGGGACAACATCACATACCAAGTACTTAGCACGTGACAGACAAATTAAAAAAAAAGGACAGATTTTAGAATAAATAATTTTTATTGTAATATTTTAATTTAATAATCTGACACAAATTTTTATTTTCACTTGTCGATCATGTGCCAAGTCTACTGAAATAACTTATTATGTTAACATTGTTAGCTTAAGAAATATTTTTTAAAAATTAGAAGTTAAAATATTTTATTATTATTGCTATTTTAATTTATTAAATTAAATAAATCGTTTTTTGTATAACTTACCCTATACAGAACAAAGAACACAAGGAAAACCATCTAAGATAAATACCGGCCCCAACTCAAAAACATAATATGTGTACGAACAACAAGAAGCATCCTTTTATAACCCAATCAATGACACTTATTTTAGCACCCAACTTAGCCACCCCATCCAACTCCACTAGTTGTTGCTTTCTTTGTTAAATTAAGCTTTGAAAAAACAAAATTTTACTTCGTAATCTCAATCTCATTATTATCTCGAATGATCCATCATATCCTTTGCCTCTGGTGATATCCGCTACTTTCGATTAGAATGCTTAGGGAAGGGATATGTTATTGGTGATATGTATCTGCCAACATCTAAACTCAGATACAAATAAAAAGAGAACACAAGCATGTAAAATATATATATACATGGACGCAAACAACATGAGCTTTTAAATCTTATGCTTTCAGCCAGCCATGTTCAATTTGTTGAGAGATTTTTTTTTTTAAAAAAAAAAGGACGAAGGAATAGAGCACATTGCCTAAGAATCAACCTGCCAATTATGATCTCCTAGTACCAGCTTCTAAGTATTACAGACCCCATGTGGTCCCAAGTCAGCATCAACAATTGCCAATCACCCATGCAATTGGATCTAAACTTCCAAACCATTTCCATATTAAACCAACAAAAGGAAGACCAATACCGTCCACTTGCATGTTGCGTAAGAAAATTGGATTCTACTAGACCACAGATTAGGAGAACCAACATCAACAGTACTTGAAACAAATAATCTGAACTTGGGGATAGGATCCAGTACAATTTCATGTGCGTCACCAGCGTGACGTGCCGTGTCTCACCGCACCACCTTTCGATGAGTTGACACGTGGCCTCTTAGAATCCGTAGGATAGTCATGGAGGTCAAAAATGTCCCGGCCATCTCCGCCGACCATTTCCACAAACATCCTCTGAAGATCTTCAAAACTGTCTCCCTATGAAAATAAGATGAACCCCGTCGGTGGGTCCCAAATTATTACCATTACAACCTCCTCATCATTAAAAAAGGCCAAATTTTCAGGGGTACAAAGGGGATTAGAAAGAAGATGGAATTAGATACCTCGTCTTTCACGTCATTCATCATGGCAAGCATCTCTTGCATAAAGTCGCAAAAGTCCTGATTTGAGAAAATTCATAATTTCCAGTCACATAAGCAAGATTGATCATTAAAAAAAACAAAAAACCCGCACACTCGGTTAATCAATTGGGAAAGGAACCAACTAGACCAATGGTTAAGGTAAGACTAAAGCTAGATAAATATCAACTTTTGGAAAAAAAAATTAATAATAAAGGAAGTTAAGATATTTATTTGGAACAAACTTGGTCTTCTTCATCTAGTGGATCGTAGACACCTGCATCGTACAATGACCTCTTAGATTGATCGGAGAGAACTGTAAAAATCAACGGACGTTCACGGCGTTAAGGCTTTGAAAATCAAAAGGACTAAAGAGTAAAAAAGTTGTTGAGGAGGTAAGTCAATAATAAAAATACCGGAGTAAGCTTCTTGGATTTGCTGAAACCGCCGTTTTGCATCTCCGGCGACGGTCGGGTTCTTGGCCCACTTGTCAGGATGCCATTTCTCCATTAACACGATAACGAAAACAGAAACTCAAACTTTTGATCCGAAAAGATAAAGAATTGAATGAAAAGTTTAAATAAGAGAATTACCATGGCGAGTTTGCGATAGGCAGTGCGAATATCGGAGAAGGAGGCGTCCTTGCGAATGCCGAGGACGGAGTAATAGCAAGATCCGGTGTTGGATCCTCCTTCCCGCTCCATCTCCAATTCACCCAGCACCACTCAAAACCTCAGAAGAGAGCACAAACTGTTGCTCTCTCTAAATATATATATATATTTATCTATATGACAAGGAGCCGATTGTTACAGTTGTAGTTGAAATTGTTGTCGTCTATCTTTATAGCAGGCAGCCACTAGTTTTAGTAATATCTGAGAGGAGAAAAAATTCTGGCCGTCTTTCTGGGCTGTTTATTAAGAATGTGAGAGAGAAAAATATCTTCTGGGACTTTGAGAGAGGGAGAGCGCGAAGGGGCTTTGTGGGTGCGTTGAAAGTAGAACCTTCGAGAGTATTCGGTCTTTTATTTTTGATGTCTTCCAAGGGAAAGGGTTAGATATTTTCTTGCTCTTTTGCGTAATTGCCACTCGACTTTGTTATTATCTACTGGTTTTGCCTTCCGGTTATTGGATGTAAGGCCGGGTTGTTACCCGAATTGCTTAGTTCTCTATTTACCCGAGGATAAAGGACATTGAACTTTCTAAATATTTTTAATAAAAGTGTTAATTTAAAAAGAATAACACTTTAAATATGAATTTTTAATAAATAAGATAATATTTAAGCAATGTTTTCAAAATTAAATTTAATTAGTCAATTTAGCTTGGTATTACAAAGAAGGTGTTAAACACTAATCTCTATATATCTTACGTTAATGAAATCTTTTATGTTCCAAAAAACAAACTTACAATGTGAAATGTTTGGTAAAGTGACAATTAGGTACATAAGACTGCTCACTAATTATCGATAAAATGTGCCATTATTATAAAGATTTCTAAACAGTAGCAAAAATGTGATCACTAGAGTCAAATGGAGCACTAGCAGTCTCGACATGAATGAGCCAATATGGGAGATAAGATCAGTTAACTAGAGTCATCATATGATACTTCAAAGCCCAAAAAGTAGGTCACGTTGCTTAAGTCTTTCATTTCAAATTATTAATGGAGAAAAGATTTAGAGTGGAGATACCATCCCTATTTATTATTAACATGGGGAAGAAAAAGTGCGCATCCTTGACCTGTTTTATAAAGAAACAAGACGATTATAAAAGACAAATTTAAAGCTAAGACGGTCAGTGGTGGTGCTAAATTTAATAAATTTCAGGCTCGAGGAGCTTGCTTAAATCTTTACAAAGCTTTACAAAAGTAACAAACTTTTTAAAGTGTATGCTCGTACATAGGTGGAGGTTGCATATAAACTTCTTCAATAAGACTACCATTGAAAAAGACATTCTTAAAAAAGACATTATTAGCGGTAATAAGATTACATACTAAAGTTAAATGAGCTATAGGAGAAAATATCTCTTTATAGTTAATTCCATATTCCCAAGTAAGCCCTTTAACAATCATTTTGGCTATGTATCTTTTAACTGAACCATTAGCTTGAGTCTTGAGTTTATAGACCCATTTACAACCAATAATAGACTTGTCTAGAGTTAAGTTAATCAAGTCCTAGGAATTGGTGTTGAAGAGAGCTTGTAGTTTTTGGTCATTGGTTATTGCCATAAACGGTCAGTTTTGGCCTCGCGGTAGGTGAAAGGTTCATATAAAGAAACAATAGTCAAAATCTTTACGATAAATAGAAGGTTAACTTATTTTAGTAGAGTAATGGGGAAGTTGTTAAGACTCAGCATATTTTGATGGAGGAGTATATTGGGAAGGGTTTCTTAATGAAGGTGGAGGATCCATATCTGAGGAAGTTACAATGGAATTAAGTGTTGGTTATGTTGAACTGGTAGAGTTGTAAGATGAATTTGCAGGAGAATGTTAGGAAGCAAAGATATGGTAGGATTAAAAAAAAAGCTACCGTGGGAATGTTCCCAAAAGGTCACATATCGAGAGAAATGAAGTCTTTGAGATAGGGGATCACAATATCTATGCCCTTTGGATTTTATGCCGTATCTAAGAAAATAGCATAAGCGTGCTTTTAGTTCTAGTCTAGTATACTTATGAGGTTAGGGAAGAGCAAAGCATGCACAACTGAAAACCTTAAGAGAATGATAGTCAAGAGCACGATTATATAAGCACTTATAAGGAGATATGTTACCTATGATAGGGGAAGGAATGCGATTAATAATATATATAATAGTAAGAGAAAGTTTTCCCCAAAGGTTTCGGGATAAGAAGAGGATATAAGGAGGTCTTAAACTATATTAAGAATGTGTCTATATTTGCGTTCAGCTTAACCATTTTATTGAGATGTATTTAGGTAGGATCTTTTAATAATAGTCGCTTGTTGAGCAAAGAAGTGGGTGAATTTCATACCTTTGTATTCTATTGCACTATCAATGTGAAATATTTTAATCTTGCAAGCGAACTGAGTTTGGATCGTATTAGCAAAGTGAGAATAAATAGGGAATAGTTCAAATCTATAAGAAATTAGATAAATCCATGTATAGTGAGAAAAATCATTGCCAAAGATCACAGTATCTCAAACCACCTATAGTGTCAATATCAATCATATGAAACCAAACATTGGACTATATTCTAGAAATATCGGTTCAAGAATATAAACGTATAATTGAGTCATAACAAATCAATAAATAAAATTGCATTGAATAAAGACTATATCATATTATTAATCCTAACTTAAGGTTCATTGCACCTAGGCACTATGAAAATTAGTTCATAAGTATAGAAAACAAATCCATCATCAAATATTTAGAAGAACAAATAGAAATAAAAGAATTCGTAATCTATATCCCCTTTTATCTCTGATGAAGTCTTCTTGAAATTTATATCAAAGGTTGCTCTCCATCATATCTCGTGATGTAATATTCATATTTTCCTTCGTACTTTGTTTAGAACTGCCTCTTCTTTGCTTTTCTAGTGTCTAACTTGACTTTAGTCGCTTCCTTTCCTAACTCTATCCTTCATAATTTCCTTTTATAACAAAATCTAGGGTTTCTGTAATATACATGATCTCTTACACCCTCCAAATCATGACTGTACACTATCACAGAAGCTTACACGGGAAATATAAAAGGTCGTGGATGTTAGCATATACAAATATAAACAATATCTTCAAACCTTCATATTTTTACAGTGACTTACACTATCCCTATACACGACCATGTATCTCCAAAGTTGCTTCAAATCTTCTATTTTATGCCTCAATTTTACCCAAATTCTTCGCCTTTTGGTCTATAAAGGCAATTATCACCTAAAAACACACTTGAAGAAAATAAATATTAAAAATAGTATAAAACTATTAAACAATAAGAAAAACACACTAACTATGGGTATATAAATAAAGTCAATTAATCATTTATCAAACATTCCTACACTTAATCTTTTACTTGCCCTTAAGAAAATCATAATCTAAACCATCAAGCTTACAAATATTCATCCCTTATTAACCTCAACCTATCCATCAACACTTTAAATCATCATATCATATCAATCAAGTTAACATACAATTAGATTCAAGTCATCATAGAACCAACCTTCACAGGTTAATATTATAATAATAACATAAATAATATTTTTGAAATCAAAAGTGAAAATTTTCACACCCTCACCAAGAATTCACTCAATGCACTCAAAGTAGTTAGGGTGAAAAGTGTAGGAACTCTCAAATCAATATATATGTGAATTATTAAACATAATTAAACTAGAAACAAAAATTAAAAGGTCTTATTACAAGGTTTTAATGAAGCTTAGGTAACGATATGATAGGGATGATAAAAAGGTTAATAATATTGAAGGAAATTTATATAAATAAAATTACATAAAACTCAGTTCTTCACAACATAGGTCCTTCACACTATAATTCCATTGGTTTAATAACTTTAACACTAATTTTTTTCTATGCTTGGCAATGCTATGAATACCATACACTGGTACCGATCAATACCAGGTACCATTTTGGGTAATTTTTAAATTTATAAAATAGTCTCTATTTTTTTTAAATTGCAAAATAATGCTTTAATATATAATATTGTATAATTTATAGTTTGACACCTTGTCTCCAAAAATCATGATAATAGAAATTTAAAATAACAACAATTTATTTTTTTATTAACATTATTTTTCACATATTTAACATATATATAATAACCACAATTAATATGAAAAAGATCATTTAATAATCATACAAAAATAAAATTAAGAAGAATACAAAATATTTAAAATATTACAATTTCATCATATAATAAATAATAATTACATCAAAACATCAAATAAAAAGAATAATAAATATCCATGACTCTCTAACAATTACAACGAAAACCTGAAACTTCATTTAATCAAATACCTGCTCAAAGATCAATATTATCAATATAAATTGGATCTACATAACTATTTATTCTATCAAGAGTCCTATTAAACAATGAAATTAAATTATTAAAAATTATTAAGAAATTATACCTAACTTAATAATGATAATAACATACCTTTTTCAAAGCCTTAAATTGCATCGAACAAAGACCAATACATTCAATATTTTGTTCTCAAATCTATTCATTTTCTTGGAATGGATGAATTCAAATGTACTCTAATTCTTTTCACAGCCTATTGCACTCATACATTAACTTAGAATTCAAATTGCAAACCATTGCAATTCTTGAACAACACCTCCAAATTGGTCCCACTAGGCAACTGTAAGACAATAAAAGTAGCATTATAAACAAAATAAAGTGATGCTTAATTTTCAGCAAGTAACAAAAGTGAAAAAACATACTTGAATTAAGTTTGTCTTTTTTATGAATATTAATTGGCATTGCCAAATTACCAAAAGCATCCTTATAAATCTCCATTTGTGAGCTTAGGAGATCTTACATCATTTCATAGGCAACAACTGTTATAATAGTTAATAACATTTTCCTATTAAGTTCAATTTTCTTTATAAAATATGGTCTAAAATAGACACTAGGATTTAAAAATTCCCTAGCTATAAACAACAGAGAGTACAATTGCCTTTCTCATTTCTCATTGATGATAGAAAGATAAGATGTGTAAAAAGAAGGCCAATTTTTCATATTAGCCTTGATTGCTTCCTTCGCTCTCTATATGGCATCATAAAAATAACTTATCGTTGCCTTCTCATCACTATCATCCAAACGAAGTACCCTTACCAAAGGCTCACAAACTTGGATGAAAAACTGACATTTGGAACAAAATTTATTATCTTCAAGAATAATGCTAGAAATACTTGCTTTCCAATCTTCTTCCAATTGATTTATAAGCGAAATCATTGTCAATAATGAACTGAACAATATTTTTTGGCTCAACTTCATTCACAACTTTATCAAATATTTTAAATAAAGTATTAGCATTCCTAACAAGGCTAGGCGCATCAATTGACATCAAAAACATTGTGCCCTTTGTAGAATAAACCAAAAAAATTAATAATAGGCTCATTTTTCTATTTGTACAACCATCACACATGATTGAACACCCAAAAGTAGCACAAGTCCTTCTTCTTTCATCCAAATAAATTTCAATTTCATAAATACAGCTACCAAAAAATTGAAGGAGCTTTGTCTCTTGGTAGCGCATCGTAACACTACATAAAATAAACTAGTCCTACTACTATAATAGTGGTGAGTCTAGGTCGATCCTACAGAGAATGTGCATAAAGCTTTTGAAATGAAATTAAACGTTATTTAGGTTATGGGGGGTTGGTTCGTTTATCAAACAAGAAAATAAAATGAAGCTAAACTAATAAAAGAAAATTAAAGAAAACATGCAAAAATGATGAAAGTGGTGAATTTGTTAGGAGTTCGATTTTTTGGTTCAATCTCGGCCTACACCCTATTAAATATAGTTCATTGAATTATTGTCTTTACATCTCTCTTTTAACTATTGGTCGTAGATTAACAATAATCTCTGTTAATCCCGATTTTTCCTTAGGTCATAGTTAATTAAAAAGAGCTCGATAATTAACCCTAGCTATCGAATAACCTAAGAGATGCTCTCTAAGTTTAATCGGACAACCACCTTATGAACGAGAAAAACAGACCAATCTAAGCAACAATCACACAAGCTCGAATTATTTATCCTAGGTTACGTTGTCTCTAATGATTACGAACCATTAGTCGCTACAAAAGAAATTCAGCATAACAATTATAGATTACATTAAATATTCTAGCAATGGTTTTGTAATAAAATGATCTAATGAACACATTCAAATCATCTTTTTATAATATTCAAATCCATGCACATAGGATAATATAATCAATTCCTAAAGAGAGAAAGAAAACAAAAAATACAAGGAAAGAGTGCTTAACTAGGTCGTCGACGTTGATATCCCTACTGAACTGGCATTAGGAAGCTATCCTTCCATGGTTCTCTCAAGGTTAAGGTGTTTTCCTTTTTTCTCATCTCTCCCGAAGCTCTCATTCTATTTTTCCCCTAATCGAAAATTGACCGCGCGTCGTTACGCTAGTTAAAATAAAATAACTAGACTACTACTGTAGCAGTGGCGAGTCTAGGTCGATCCCACAGAGAGTGTGTGTAAAGTTTATGAAATGAAATTAATCGGTGTTTACACTAATGGGGGGGGGGGGTTTGGATTTTTCAAAGAAGAAAATAAAATAAAACTAACTAATAAAAGCAAATTAAAGAAAACATGCAAAAAAATGATAAATGTTGGGAATTCAGTAGGGACCCGGTTCTTTGGTTCAATCTCGGCCTACACCCTGATTAAGAATATTTTATTAATTTGTTGTTCTTTAACCTCTCCTAGCAACTATTAATCGTGGGTTAAAAATTAACCCGAATTTTTCCTTATGATTTGTTTGATTAAGATACGATCGGTGATTAAATCTAACTACCGAACAACCTAGGATACGATCTCTAGATT
>JANIHZ010000001.1:24542846-24553571 GCA_027478365.1 Erythroxylum rufum
TTTTTGTGATTTTTGTTTTGTGGGCTCGCCTTTGAGGCATGAGATCTTTGAATGAGGACTTGTCATTTGAGGGTTAAAGAGTTTAGGAGACCCGCTTATATTTATGTCCTTCGATTTCGAACCGATCGTTGGGTTTCGGGAACGGGGCCCAACAGTAAATGTCCCTTCTATGGCCAAGAGGAGACAATTTTACATGCCTTTCGTGATTGTTCACAAGTCCACAATTTCTGGTGTAACTTTCCACCTGTAGTGGTCGATCCTGTTTTCTTTCAGTATGACCTGGAGCGCGAGATGACTTTAAATCTCTAGACACACTCACAAATGCAACACCTCCAATGGGCAACTCTGTACGGGGTCACCTGCTGGTTCCTGTGGCAATGGAGAAATCGCCAGATTTTTGAAGACGGATTTACTCGGCCCACTGATGGTTCCCGCATAGTTATAGAATATGCTAACTGGATAATCAGGGCCCGATCTATGGAAAGGCGTGTGTTTGGTGCAACAGGATGTCCCGAGGGACAACTTATTGGGTGGACCAAACCGATGGCAAGTTGGGTTAAGATTAATACCGATGGTGCCACCAATTCGGGTCACCATCTTGCTTCTGCCGGGGGTTTGATTCGGGATTGTCATAGACAGTGGTGTGGTGGGTTTCTCTATCACATAGGGAGGGGCTCGTCTTTAGAGGCCGAACTTTGGGGAGTCCATTCGGGTTTGCAATTGGCTTGGGTTCGTGGTTTTCGACGGATCATCTTTGAAGTTGATTCTCTTGAGGTGATAAATATTCTCTCCACTTCTCGATTTCCTGGAACTGATTACACTTCTTTGATGGCAGGTATTCAGGGTCTCCTGCGACACCCTTGGGAGGTGAAGTTTCAGCATGTCTATAGAGAAGACAACCAGAGTGTCAATTGTCTAGCTGCACTTGCAGCGTCAGCCCGCCCCGGCTTCCATTTTCTCCAAGAGCCTCCGTCGCTAGTCAGAGTCCCCATGCACAGTGATCAACACGGTATTTTGTACTGCAGACATTGCGTTAATTAGCGTAGTCGCGTAGTTTGATTTCCCTTGTACCAAAAAAAAAACAGAGAGAAGACAAAGAGGAATCTAAGGTAAGGCATGGACGTTATGTCACCATCTCAAATTCTTTAATCGTCTTCTTCATCACAGGTCTGCTTAAGCATGTGATCCTGGTGGCAATGGCTTGATTTTGTTTTGAGTCCCAAAGCTTTGTAGAGTCTTTGAGAATATTAATGTTTCAGTTTTATATAATATCATAAAAGGAAGGAAAATTATATTATTGTTACTTTGCGTTAAGAATGTTCTCCACTTCCCCTTTCAGATGCAATTTCAGCAATAGTCATAAAAAATTTCAGGTTTGCTTCGTAGGAATGTAATGCTTTGTGCCTCCTTACATATTTTAGCATAGTATTGAAAGATGGAGGAAATATAACGTTACTTGGCTGTGTATGAAACTTTATGGAAAAAATCAAATTGGTATTACACTTAAAGAGTCTGCTACTACATGGTATTGCCTTCATTACACTATGTATAGGGCACTAAGGAAATTAGTGTGACTTTGGAATGAGGCAAGACCTCTGAAGAAAGTTGGAATAAAAAGAAGAGAAAAGGTACCCACTATCCACTAGATTAAGCTACATGCGTAGGCTGGTCGAATATCGATTGGTTAGCAGCTGGTTGGTTGAAGAGAAAGAAGAGTTCTTGGCTCTAACACATGACTAAATAAAGTTTGTCTAATTGACTAAGACTGACACACATCAATGTCCCATCTTTTCTAGGTTTTTGGTTATCAGTTCATTTTGAACATTTCATTTATATTACCTTTTTACTTTAAAGAATGAAAAGAACATTTTTAATTTAATCTGAGTTTTATCTTCTTATTAACTTGTTTTCTACTTTTGAGAAGAATATATGCTTGTAAGTGGGATCTGGAGAGTTGTGAGCAGGTCCAAGTAGCAGCACTTTGATGCAATGGAGGAGTCGTTGAATAATTATGTCTTGTTGTCCCACCATATTCCTTATCATGTCAAGCATAGAAAAGTCTTGAGCATTATAGATTCTAAATACGACTTATTTAAACTAATCAAAGAAGTTAAATATAAAAAAAGGAAAGATCATATCCATATCAGAGTCCTTTAATCGTTTCTGTGACACTTGCATAGTGTTATTCTGACTCTGTAACTGAAAGCAAATAGATTACCATAAAGGTTTGAAATAGTAGTCTATTATTAGTAGTAGTCTTATAAGAAAAGACATAAGTTCCTTAAAATTATTTATTTAGAAAAGGTAACCCTAAAACTCTATAGTTTTGTTGCTTGTTACGATCTTGGTGTCCATAATTTTGTATTATTGTAATTATATTTGCATGGAACTGTAATTATAATGATTATCTATAATCGTGATTTTGTCATAATCTGATATCTGAATACGATTCATCCCGGAGTTAATTATGGCATGCAGTTCCGCTTGCTTGATAGGCCAGTTTAGCAACAGTTCTTATGCAACTGGCTTGTATAATAATAATAGAGGCATTGATTTCTATATATTATAAAAGAAAAAAGGAAGAGAGAACAAAAAAAGAAGAAGCATTGATTACTTTGATGAACTCCTCAACCAACTTCATCACCCCCTTAGTCAACAAACCATTATAAAAGATACCGCCAAAGAAAAACAAAAGTGGAAGGACAGCGTGAAGAAAAGAGAAGAGAAGATAAAGTAAAAGAGAATTCGCATCAACTCTAACTCTTCCTTTCTTTCTATGTAAGCCCTTTTACTATTTTTACACCCATTTCTTGGTCCTCTATGAACGTTTCTGTCACCGCAAACTCCTTCTGTTCATTTTCCTTCTAGCTTCTTCATGCATAGGGAAGCTTTCCCATCGATTTCTTTTAACATTTTCTTCGTTGCCAAGGTTTCTATGTTCTTCATGTAGAGTTCTCAATCCTTTTTCAGTCAACTTGTTCTAATTAAGGAAGGGTAACCGAGTCTGGAATGGCATCACTTGATCTCCCAAAAACTTGGATTCCGTACATGAACAGCTCTGACTGTTCACAAGGATTTTGCAGCTTGTACTGTCCACAATGGTGTTACATTATCTTCCCACCCCCTCCTCCTCTTGAATTCCCCGATGACAGTTCCAACTCAAATTTCTCCCCTCTTGTCATTGCAATTATTGGCATTCTTGCAAGTGCTTTCCTTCTTGTAAGCTATTATGCCTTAATATCCAAATACTGTAGAAACCATGAATCAGCAAGAAGAAGACATAACAATGGAGGAATTGAGGAGCTAGAGGACAACCACGACGACCCTTCTCTTCACGAACCTTGGTATGCTGCAACAACTGGCTTGGATGAGGCTCTTATCAAGTCCATCACAGTATATAAGTTCAAGAAGGGTGACGGGCTGATTGAAGGCACAGATTGCTCAGTGTGTCTCAATGAGTTTGCGGAAGATGAGCGCTTGAGGTTGTTGCCCAAGTGTAGCCATGCTTTTCATGTTCCCTGCATTGACACATGGCTCAGGTCTCACTCCAATTGTCCTTTATGTCGCGCTAACATTATCTTTATCAGTGCTTCACAGCCTCTATTGCCTTCTCCAGCTACAGAGAGTCCTGAAGTTAATGAATCTTTGCAAGAAACCCAACAAACTAATGATCAAAACACAGCTCTGGCACAAGAAGATACAGAAAGATCATCAGGAGCTGGGGGAGAGGAAACATCAGTCCACAATACTGGGGATGTTCAAAAGTCGAACTCCAGCCAAATGAGGGTTTTCAGTGGAATGGAGGCGAAGGACACCATAATCGAGATAAGAGAAGATGGTCATGAGCATTTCAGACGATCTGTTTCAATGGATCATTCATGTCAAAGCTGCGTTTCAGTTGCTGATATTCTACGAATGAATCAGGAAGATGAAGTCACAAGCTCAGTGGAAGATGGTTTTGAAGATGTTGGCACATCATCATCCAAACACGTAATGCATAAATCTAGTTATAAGAGACGAGTCTTGCAGAGTGTACTCAGTCCTGTGACACTGAAAAGATCATGGTCTAGTGGAAGATTTTTTCTCAGTGGCCAAGGAAGAGTTAGTGACTCTGTTAGTCCTGTGACTCCTGTCTAGTTCACATACTCCTTTCATGTTCAATTTTTTGTTTTTTCCTTTCATGTTCAATTTTTTGTTTTTTTCCTTTCAATATCCCAAGGATTGTAATTAGAAGATTAATATAAATGATACAGTAATTATAGGAGCTATATTGAGATGAAGATGTTACCATATAATGACACTAGTGATTGATTTGATGATTATTTTAACTTCTTTCCTTTCTCTTCCGTGTAAAAGTTTTTGCAAATTCATGCACCTAATGGAGTGATTCAACCATGGCCGACAAACTGAAAAGGACAAACAAATATGATACAAAGTTTCTGGGGTTGTTAGGGAGGGCTTAATGAAGAGTAATTCAAATAACTACAGCGGAAGAAAATGATGTCAGAAAGAGAGAAGGAGAATGTTAAGGGAGTGAGAAAATTATCAGAAAATTTGAAGCTCATGCTCTAAGAGTCTAGATCCTGTCCAATATTATGGTGTCTTATTGTGTCCAATAAATCTTAACAATTTATTTATGTGAGATCCCGCAAAATAAATGACTGAGATTCTATAAGACAGAATAAGATAGAGTAAAACTGAACAGAGGATCTGATTTCATGCTCTGATTGCTTTATTCTTTCTCTGTTACGTACATGTACAGAAATTTCTTCATAATGCAACCTTTTTTTTTTTTTTCTGACCTAGTTGTCAGCTGGCATAATCATGCAATAGATTTTATAATTTGGCTTAGAGATGTCAAAAAGGGCCCGAGTAGCTTATCCTGACTCAATATTGGCTTGAGTTGATTGGGCCACGAGTAGGCCACTGGCCGACTATAATTGGTTGGGCCGGGTCACAAGCCAAGGTCAGGCTGACCCGACTGTTACTTTTAAAACGACGTCGTTTTGAAAGTTTTTCTTAAAAAAAAAGATCAGCCAACCCGGCCCACCTGTGACCCCTCGGGCTATAGACCAGGCCACGGGCCGAGCTAGGTGACATCTCTAATCTGGCTGACAATTTTAGCCTTTCCTGCACTCTTTCTAACCGAATTAGATATGGAGATGGTTGGGCCTTTGAAGCTTGGGCTCGTAACATTGTCACCTCTTTCGAAAAGATCTTTGTGCTCAAGGAGAAACATTGAGAAATCCTTTTAGATTTTGTTAATATTAAGTTTTAGAACTATAAATTAAATATAAAAATATATAATAGAAAAGAAGTAATTTAATAGGCAATTTATTGATGTGTACTATTTATACTAATGTTGAAAGACTAAATATATAAGTAATGAAATAACAACTTAGTTAATATCTCAGTAAAGATTAACCAAACAAATCAAAAGTTTAAAAGTTTAAATACCTAAGATAAAAGCAACAATCTAAACAAACTTGGATAAATAAGAAAAAATAAGATCACATTTTAAACAACTTTAATCATTCTGCAACAGTTAATTAGTTCTCATGTAGCATTTGAAATGGGTTGGTCCTCCCACTGAATAAGAACTTAGGGGACTAGAATTCCTTCCTGTAGTACCTAGCGAGGGTTCCAGACTTTTGTTGGTTTAAGCGAAGTCTGGTTTCCAACAAACTATTAAGGCAATAGTTGTTGTTAAGTCATTGGGTCATCGTTACATAGCTTGAGCTTGGAAATGTGAAAGACATCGTGGATTTGCGCAGAGGGAGGCAAAGCTAGGCGATAAGCGACAGGTCCAATGCATGCCACAATCTAAAAAAGGACCTAGCCAATTCATTGGGCTGACGATGAGCAAGTGTGGACTACTTGTAAGATTGTAGCTTAACAAAAACCCAAGTGCCTTTTAGGAAGGAGACATCTCTTCAAAGAGAGTTAGTTTGATTGTGTATCCTATTTTGAACTTGGAGTAGGTTCTCACGTAAAGAGCAGAGAATAGAAGTGCGTTGTTGTAGCAGGTCTTCTACCAATGCGACCAAGGAGGATCCCACTTTATGGTCTAAAATAGATGGTGGAAAATGACCGTAGAAAGCTTCGAAGGGAGTCATCTTGAGGGCAGAGTGCCAAGATGTATTGCAATTCCACTTGGCCCAATGGAGGAAGTGTAGCCACCGGCAGGGATGGTCAGTCACGAAACATCTTAATAAGTAATCCTCCAAACAGCTGTTAAGGACCTCCGTCTGACCATCGGTTTATGGGTAATATGCGCTAATAGTAGCCAAAGTTGTTCCTTGTAATCGAAAGAGTTCTTGCCAGAAATAACTTGTGAAAAAGAGAATCACAATCCGAGATTATGGTAATTGGGACACCATGGAATTTGACAATTTTGTGGACAAATAAATCAGCAACTGTAAGGGCTATGAACATAGATGATAATGCTGAGAAGTGAGCATGTTTGGTTAAGGGATCCACGACTACCATGACTGTCGTTTTTGCATTTGAGACGGGGAGATGAGTGATAAAGTCCAAAGATATGAAATCTCTTATCTTCCTAGAAATGAGTAATGTCTAAAGAAGATCTTATGGGGCCTTGTTGAAGGGCTTTGTCTCCTAGCAAATGTGGCATTTGGAGACATAATTAAGAAATTAGAAAGGCCAAGTTATCAGTCAGATGTATAGATTCTATATAAGAATCCGTTGCATGATTATGACAAGTAACGATTAGGCTAGAATAAAATTTTGTACGCTGATCAGGAAAACTTCTTTTTTTTGGTAAGAAAAAAGTGAGCAAAGTTTACAAAAGAAAAAAACTAGCTAACATAAGAGACCCCTATTAAATTATGATCAATCCATCTGCCAATACTAGGGGGGACTTGCCCCAAAACATGAAAGCCAGGAGGAAAATCAAAAGCAAGGTAGCAAAAGAAGTCAGCAGCAAAATTCTCTTCTTTATAAATGTGAGTGAGTTTCACATTATTGAAGCACTTCAGTAAGTCTAGAATTCTATCAACAAGATGTAAACGATCTAGAAGGGGGGTTGAATAGATCTTTAAAGATTTTCGTAAAGTTCTACAATAAAATCACAGAATTAAAACACACAAAATAATTTAATCAAATTAAATAAAGAGTATAGGGAAGAAAGGCAAACGCTATTTTTATAGAGGTTCGGTGCTAAGACGTATGTCCTCTACCTAAGCTCCCACTTAAGATTTGGCAAACCACTTTACTGCACACTTTTTAATTCAGTGTGAACTCTTCAATACACCACTTGATTTCCGGCTCAAGCTAACTTCACAACCACTTGATTTTCGGCTCAAACTAACCTCACAACCACTTGATTTCCGGCTCAAGCTAACTCACAACCACATGGTTTTCGGCTCAAGCTAACCTCACACTCCGATTTGATTTTTGGCACAAATCCTACTTCTTGAATTCTAGCTCAAGCAACCCTTACAAACCGATTTGTTTTCCCGACACAAATCTAACCACAAGAGTGATTCTACTCTAATCACTCAACTCACAATAACAGCAAGATAAAGATAATGGAATAATGCTCACTACAAATTTGAAATAAGCTAAGAGCAATATAAAGCAAATTTGGAATAATAGTGAAGTTCTTTGGCTTTCTGGACTTCTGTTTTGATCCCTTGATGTTTTTGCTATTTATTTGTAAACTTGAGATTAATATAGCCGTTGTGGATCTCCTAGCCGTTGCTTAATTTTCTCATAAATGTTGCTAAATTATTTCCTTGCCATTTGTGATTGATTGACTTCGTCAGAATCTGTTTACTGTCTTGTAAGTCGACTTGTCGTGGTGTGTAAGTCGACTTGTAAATCTTCATAAGTCGACTTGTATAGTGTAAGTCGACTTGTAGCAACATTTTTCGTAAAAACTTCTCCGCTCTTTGATAATTCGACTTGTTCAGTATAAGTCGACTTGTGACAACGTTTTTCGTGAAAACTTCTCTGCTCTTTGATAAGTCGACTTGTGCAATGTAAGTCAACTTGTATTGGCTTCAACGTATATATTTCAGAAAATCTCGATCTTTAATTGTTGAGATACATATCTTTGAAGATCTCTATCCATAATCTTTACTAAGATCATCTTTCACACCTTGAACGTTGGTGAAGATCACAAACTTGATTTGATTTGTAGATTTGTCAATCTTAAAATGTATTAATCCTTTGATTGCAATCCAAAACACCTGAGATAAATTTCTTAACCAATTCTATACATTTTATTATTATCAAAACATAAGTAGGATTAATTTGTCAACCACCATTTGTCCAACACCTTAAGCTATAAGTCTAGCTTTGTTTCTTACCACCTTACCATTTTTGTCAAGTTTATTTCAAAAAATCCAACGAGTTCCAATTACTAACTTGTTTTGTAAACAAGGTACTAGATTCCAAACTTTGTTTTTGTCAAACTGATTTAGTTCGTCTTTCATGGCTGAAAACTAATTTTCATCATTAAGAGCCTCTTTAATGGTCGTTGGATCTAATTATGAGATGAGGGCAATAAATTTGTTCTTAAGGTATGATCTAGTTTGTAGACTTTCAGAGGGGTCTCCTAGAATGTACTTATGTGTATTAAGACCTCTCTATTCTCTTAGTGTTCTTCGTTGTATAGGCTCTTACTCAGAGGAAGGAGCCTTCTCTATCCTAGCTTCAGAAGGACCTTCTTGATCTTGTAATTTCGTAGGTATTATAGGTGTTTTTGATTCTACGATGTATTTTTAGGAGCCAAGGGATGCTCTTCATCAGCTGAATCAGCTTCCATTATCGAGGGTATTGCTTCATCAAATACTACATATATTATTCTTCTATCTTCTTTGTTCTTTTGTAGTAAACTCTAAATCCTTTCCTGGCAGTACTGTAGCCTAGAAAGATGGCTTCATCTAATCTCGCATCCAACTTTCCAAGATTGTCTTTTCTACTATTTTGAACGAAGTACTTGCAACCAAATGCTCGAAAGTAAGCGACATTGAGTTTTCTTCCTTTCCATAACTCATAGGGGGTCTTTTCAGAATGGGTCTTATAAGACACCTGTTAAGAATGTAACAGGCAGTTGACACAGCTTTTGCCTAGTAACCATGAGGTAGACCACCTTCGCATAGCATTGTTCTGGCCACATCAACGAGAGTCCTATTCTTTCTGTCAACCACTCCATTTTGTTGAGGAGTCCTTGGGTATAAAAAATTGTGAGATATCTAATTTCCATTATATAAATCTTCAGATTTTTGTTATCAAATTCTCCTCCATGATCGCTTTGAATACATGTAATGCAATATCCTTTTTCAATTTGAATTGTTTTGCAAAACTTCTCAAAGACTTCAAGAGTATCATCCTTATTTGATAGAAGATAAACCCATGTAAATATGGAATAATCATTTACTAAAACAAAATTGTAATGTTTACCACCAAAACTTGGAGTCCTACTGGGAACAAATAAATCCATATGCATAAGTTCAGGCGGTTGGTTAGTAGACACAATATTTTTGGGAGGAAAGCTGCTTCTAACTTGTTTACCATTTAAACAAGCCTTACAAACCTGATTGCTTCAAACTTCAAAGTCAGTAATCCTCTTACTAACTCATTTTTGGAAAATTTTGATAGAATGGTCATGCTAGCATGTCCAAATTATTTGGCACATCTTCTGTGCCAGATAAAAGAATTGTTTTCTATAGAAACAAAACATTTGATATTTTGTGAAGACATATCTTCTAGTTGAGCACAATATATGTTCTGATTTCTAGGACCAACAAATACAATAATTTCATTAAGATTATCAATAATTTCACAATGTGAGGCATAGAAAGTAACTCTATAACCCTTATCACATAGTTGACTTATACTCCACAATTTATGTTTCAATCCATCAACATAAAGAACATTATCAATAGAAGCAGAGTTAGAGTCACTAATTTTACCAATTCTAGTGACTTTTGCCTTGCTTTTATCCGCAAAGACAACATTACCTCCATATTTTCTTTTAATGTAATTGAAATGTGATATTTCGCCTGTCATGTGTCTCAAACAACCACTATCAACTATCCATTGATTTTCTCTTGTCTACATTTTGAAGCATATCTGTAGAAAGGATTATCTCATTTTTGGTACCCATATTTTTCTAGGTCCTTTAAAGTTAGTAGCTTGACCTTTCGGTCTCCAAACATACATTTGAGATAATTTCTCCATTTTACAAAATTTAAAAGAATGACTAATGTGACCATGTCTACCACAATAGAAGAATAAAATAGATGAATGAGAATTGCTATAATTTCTACCATGAATCAAGTTCTTGCTGTTTTGACTTACTGGATTTAACAAAGAAGTTCTTATATGGCCTAATGTTATTATTTTCATTGTAACCTATTTTAGCTTTATCAAAAATGGATTTACCACTACCAAGTAGTGCATCAAGGTTGGTCCTTCCATAAATGAACTTTGCAAGATCTTTTTCTAGAGATAAGATCTTTCTTGCACATTTCTGTTTCCCAAGTTATAGGGTGACAACTTTTCTTCTAGTTGTCTCACTTTATCATAATCATTCTCAAGAAAACTGTTTTCCTGTTAGATCCCGAATCCGGAACCCAACTCTTTAGAAACGAATCATACCTTAACTTAACAAAATATCATCATACTTGAGTGTGGTTCCTTGCTTAACACAATTTCTCATCCTTCATAATTTCCTATCATTATTTTTCCATAACA
>JANIHZ010000001.1:24663271-24679055 GCA_027478365.1 Erythroxylum rufum
TCAAAAAGACCTAAATTTTCGTCAAAATTTTAATTATAGCTTGAATTTTAAAAAATAGTAATAAATTGTCCAATTTTTCAATTTTTTCAATTCTAGCCCGAACTTTGAAAAGTAGGAATAAAATGCTCAAATTTTTAATTTTTTCAAATTTACCCTGACGTTAATATTTCTATTAAGTTTGTTGACATGACTTGCTACTTATTTCAGAAACCCTAACTATTAATAAACGTCAGCCAAAATTAAATTTGATGTTTGTTCTCTCAACGCCCGCATCCTTCGATTTTCAAATTACACAACTCCAATACCCTCACACTAAAGGCATCAGGAGAACGAACTAAAAACGAAGAGCTTATTAGTGCAGTGCACTGTAATGTGAGAGTAGTTTAGGGCGTCAAAAAAAAACATAAAATAAAAGGCTGAGGACATAAAGAAAACAACATATAACGCCGAGTTAGAATCCAAAAAAATTGAAAGTTTGAAGATTTTATTGCCACTTTTTAAAGTTCAGACTAGAATTGAAAACAATTACAAATTTAAACATTGTATTGCTACTTTTTAAAGTCTAAATTATAATTGAATATTTGACTAATTTAGTTTTTTTTGTAATTAACCTAAAAAGAAAAGGAAAAATTGTTGTGCAAACCATTATAATTGAACTCAAGTACCCAATGCAGTTTTAAGAGTTAGTAATCATCTAACAAATTGTCGTAGTCAATCCACAGTTTTGTCTTTTAAATGCTTTATTACGAAAAGTAAGATTCACAACTTATTATTAATATTTTCAATTAATGCATTTAAAGTAAACAGAGCTTCTCTCGTGTATTTCTCTCTAGCTCATCTTTGTCTTCTCCGTATCTCTTTCTTTCTCTGTACAACTTATTTCTGCCATTTCAATTAATGCATTTAAAGTACACAGAGCTTCTCTCATCGTTCTCTAGCTCATCTGTCGTCTCTCATCTTTGTCTTCTTCGTATTCTCTCTCTTTCTTTGTGATCCAGAATGTTATTGCCTCAATAGTTCCTCTCCTTTTTTGTTCTTCTGATCTCCACCCTGCCACCATTGGAGCTACCCTTGGAAATATAAGGAATAGCGTTGGGTAGAAAATGTGAAAGTTAGGTGGTGCATGTGAAAGTTAGGCGTCACAGTGTTAGGTTTATTTTGTTCAACACCAAACAAGCACTTTTCTTCTGATGAAGGTCCAATTAGTTGGTTGTCATACCTTAGAAGAACAGTCGAGTCGGTTGGAGCCTGTTGTGAAATTCTTATTTTTCGATTTTTTACGATTAAGAGAAAACTGACCGATTTATTATTTAACTGGCCAATTTTTACTCACAACGATTAAAAGTAAAAACTGAATTGAAAACTAGTACAATTCGTACTTAACCTTATTGAATCGGTCAGTCCCATCTGATTTTTATATCGTTGACTTCAACTGCTGAGGGATTATATATTACAGGTTTTTGTATGATTGTATCTCGTGTAATAAATAATCAAATCATGCTTCAAAGTTACACTGCTTTGTTATTGCATCAAAATTATAAAATGAGAAAATAACCCTGCAAATAAAATATTTTATAATTACATTGCAAAACACGCCATTTATTTTGTATGAGTCATTTGCAAGTTCTATTGAGGAATCTATTTTAAATAAACTATTACCTATAAAATAATGTAATTAATATAATAGTATTGAATTTGAATCACTTATAAATTTTATTTGAAATATAAGTTAATTTGTATATATTATAATAGTCTAATCTCCTAAAATATTGATTAGTCCAATTCCTTTAATTCAAGATTTTGAAGATGCAAAGCTCATCATTAACATAAACTTACCCACAACCTAACCCATACTATTAAACACGTATAAAAACTATCAGCTGCAAAATTAGAAATAGACTAACGATAACCACCTTCTTTCTTCATCTTTCTCTTCATTTCCCAGCAAGTAAGTGTGTCTAAAAATACCCTCTTTCATCTGCAGGTGACACTTCTCTCATAAGTTCCCTCATTGTGTTTGTTTTGTAGAAAAATTGGAGGAAGTTGTGGAGCTTAACAACCCCAAAATTTCTTACACTTAGGTAAAATTTCCAACAACTATATTATGCCTTTTTTGTGATTTTGATCATCCTACACTAGTTTATAGTTGGATTGCATGTTGTGGTTGTTTGGGACAATAATTGAAGTCATGGAAAGAGAAAAAATGGAGAAAATGTGGATGGAAAATGATAAAAGAAAAGAAGATAGGAGGAGAGAGAGGATGAAGAAGATAACATTTTTTTTTAAATTTAAGTTGCATATAGGGACAAAATAGGAAATACAAATAGTGAAGGGTAAATATGGAATTTACTTCCAAGAAGGGCATTTTTGGTATTAATTGAAATGGATGAGGGTAAAATAGGACCTTTAATTAGTTACGGGTATTTTGGTAATTATGGTGGTTAGGTTAGTAAGAATATTATTTTTTATAAGTAAGAATAAATTAGAAAAGATAATAATGTTGGATTATTAAGTATAATTGGGATTGAAAATTTCCTTAAAGTAATCTAATAGAATTTTATAAATTTTAGGTCTGAAAGTTCGATTAAGGATTAATTGGGACTATCGATTAGTTAAGTCTGAAATTAAAGTAAGGATAACCTTAGACTTTACTCTTAAAATAAAGTATTGTTAGTCAGTAATTAAATTATTGATTAACGGTTTCATACATGAATTACAAGGTGTTTCGTGTTTATATTTTGTTTTGTCTGTTAAAGTGTATTGATTGTTAATTTAACGAAAATTTGTTATTAACTAGAGACGAGTTGATAATATGATGTGAATAATTGGTAAAAATTGAGAATTGGTGGCTTACCTAAGATAGGCTACATTCGATGGTTTTAGACGGATAGGTTGTGTCGATATGAGTGAGTAGTAGCTAGTTATCTATCTATAGAGTAGATACAAGGGCATCCTGAGTCCCGAGGATGTCCTATGCTGATAGCTAGGTACTGGAGTGGTGCCGAGATATCTTGTGCCGATGGCTAAGTACTGGAGTATTATCGAGATATCAAGAGAAATTGAGAAATTGAGGTACCTTGTTCCAATATTTATACATTTAAATACGTGTCCACTTGGTGAGAGATTATGATGGGATGGGATGAGATGAGATAAGCCGACAGACCATTGGATGTAAGCCTACTGGGTTAAGCAGGGCCCAGGCAATTTAGTTTATTATGAGATAAAGCATAAATGGCAGTTGTATATTAAGATTTATGTAAATCATTATGTGGTAAAATTTTGAGATGTTTATTAATTGTTCGAATTAGATTGAGTAATGTTGTGTGTCTGCGTATTACATGAAAGTTTTAATCACTTGACTAAGTTTTACAATTATTTATTGAGTTATTTGATTTTAAGGGTACGGTCAATTACCCTTACTGAGTAAGTACTAATTAAGTATAGTTATTTGATTGTGTGTGTGTGTATAAATACATAGATATGTGTGTGTGTGTGTGTGTGTGTGTGTGACAGTTTGGGTAATTATGTTGTATTGAATATTTATGTATTTGAAAAAAAATCCACTCTTTAGGACTAATGAGGAATTTGATGATTAATGGTATGTTTTGGGAACTATTTGGATATTTGTGATTTAAGAATTTTTGGGAGTGACACATTGGGTAGTATCAGAGCGAGTTTACGTTTCTAGGGACGTATTGAGTGAAAAAAAACTAAACTAATGATGTGTTCTTATCTTATCTAGGATGGCTTTAAGAGAAGATAATGTTGGCGAAGAGTCGACTGGGTAAATGGGTAATTTGATCTATGCTCCAGATGTGCCGGATCAAGTAGGAGGAGAGGTGTCAATGTCACCACAGATGATGCAACAAGCTATTACTGCAACTCTAGCCCAAGGCGATTCTGGGGTGGATCGCAACTATGAGAGGTAAGATTTATGCAGTCGAGTTTTGAGGTACTACTGATCCTGAGGAGGCTAAGGTATGGTGGGAGTGGACAGAGATAATTTTAGACCTCTGAAGCGTACCGTGGAAAAAAGGTTATAGTACATTGTTTCCTTATTCCAAAGCAATGACTTGGTGGAAGTCAATGAAGAGATCTTATGAGACCCAAGAGATGACTTGGTCGGAGTTCCAGAGAGGTTTTAAAGATAAATCACCCCGCGGATATATCAGGATTGAAAGAAGATGAAGTTCATAAATTTGGTTCAAACAAAGGAGATGTCAGTGGCTGATTATGAGTCTCACTTTGCAACCTTCTGTAAGTATACATTGGAGATCGTGGCAAATCCAAAAGACAAATGTTACCAATTTGAGCAAAGTCTAAGGGCATATATTCGTTTGGGTTTGGGAGCTGGTACTTTTGATTTCAAGAATTTACTAGAGACTACACTCAGAGTGGAGGATGTAATAGAACAAGATAGAAGGAGAAGAGAGCTAAAGAGGTTATCAGAGAGTCATTATGGAGAGGGGAGTCGGTTTGTTAAGAGGGGAGCTACTCATTCATGGTCTGCTGATGCTGGGGGATCTAGGAGAGTTGATACCACGTCGAGCAGGAGTGGTAGTTTTTGTCCATCTGGTGGAGGAGTTGGTAGGGATTTAGGACAGCATTACACTACTAGTGCACCCTCAGTTGGATCGAAAAAAAGGGCTAGTCAGATGTTTAAAGGATCTTTCGATTGAGGAGTTATAGGATTTCAAAGTTGTGCTACCTGCATAAGATTTCACAGAGGACCATATTGGGAACCTACTAGGATCAGTCAGGTATGTTATATTTGTAGAGAGCGAGAGCACTTACAGAGAAGTTTTCCAATAGTAGGGAGGAGTTTAGGAGTTCAAGCAGAGGGGATAGTACATGGTCAGAGTAGAGCTTTTGGTTTAGGTAGAGATTCAGGTAGAACTAGTAGCAAAGGTAGTGGCAGAGGAGCTAGACGCACAACAGCAATGGGTATGATTACTAGTGGGATATCCTCAGCTCAGGGTCAAACTCAAGCGAGGATATATCATACGACGAGGGAGGAGGCACCCACAACCAACAATATCATTTTCGATATGATTTCATTAATTGATATTAAAGCTTATATGTTAGTAGACTCGAGATCTAAACATTCTTACATTTCTTTAGAGTTTGCCTCTAGAGTTTTGGAGGAGGTTAGTCCCTTAGGATATGACCTAAGAGTGTTGTTACCAGTAGGAGACTGTGTGGTAGTAAATAGTGTAAAGAGGGGAATGTTATTGAGGATTGGTAGGGTAAAGCTACCAACTGACTTGATAGTGATAGATTCTCGAGATTTTAATGTGATTTTCAAGATGGATTGGTTGACACAACATCGAGCTATAATAGATTATTATGCAAAGGAGGTGATGATAGAGTCTTCGGGTAACTCGAAGGTGATATTTGTGGGCAATCGCAGAGTGGTCCCATTATGTATGATCTTGGCTGCAACTGCTAGACGATTGATATTGGATAGGTATGAGACATATCTAGCTCATATTATAGATATGAGGGAGGTGAGTTCTGGATTAGAGGATATTCCTGTGATGAAGGAATTTACAAAGGTGTTCTTAGATGATTTACCAGATTGATAGATTTCACCATTGAGACTATGCCTAGGGTTGCACCGATTTCTATTGCACCTTATAGTATGGCTACTGTTGAGTTGCATGAGTTAAAAAAATAGTTAGAGGAGTTGTTGAAAAAATGCTTCATTAGACCGAGCACATCACCTTAGGGAGCTCCAATGTTGTTTGTGAAGAAAAAGGATGGTAGTATGAGATTATACATGGATTACGGACAGCTAAACAAGGTGACAGTGAAGAACAAGTACTCGTTGCTGAGAATAGGTGATATTTTAGATCAGTTGAGGGAAGCTATCATATTTTCCAAGATTGAATTGAGATCGATATTGGCAGTTGAGGATAGCTGAGTCAAACATCCCTAAGACAACTTTTCTTACTCGGTATGGCCATTATGAGTTCCTAGTGATGTCTTTTGGGTTGACTAATGCACAAGTCATATTCATGGCATTAATGAACAAGACTTTTCAGGAATATTTGGGTTAGTTTGTGATAGTGTTCATTGATGATATATTGGTGTATTCGAGGAGTAAAGAGGAACATGAGCAATAATTGAGGATTGTGTCGCAGATTTTAAAAGAGAGACAGTTGTATGCGAAGTTGAGTAAGTGTGAGTTTTGGATGGAGTGAGTAATTTTCCTTAGACATATGGTGTCTCAAGAGGGAGTGATGCCTGATTCTTCTATGGTAAAGGCAATTATAAAGTAGGAACCACCTAGAAATATATCAAAAGTATGGAGTTTTCTAGGACTTGTTGGGTATTATCTGAGATTTGTAGAAGGATTTTTGATAATAACTAGCTGCTAAAGAAAGAAGTCCAGTTTCAATGGACCAATCAGTATCAGGAGAGTTTTGATGAGCTTAAGCGGAGATTGACTTCTAGCCTAATTTTAGTGTTACCATTCAGTGGTGAAGGTTTTGAGGTTTATATTGATGCTTCAAGGATAAGATTCGGGTGTGTATTAATGCAGCATGGAAAGGTGATAGCTTATGCCTCTCATCATTTAAGATCTCGTGAGTTGAATTATCCCACCCATGATCTAGAGTTAGCAGCGATTATACATATTCTTAAGATTTTGAGACATTATTTGTATGGGGAGACATCCTCAATCCTTACAAATCATAAGAACCTTAAGTATATATTAACTCATAGAGAGTTAAACTTAATGTTGAGAAGATGGATTGAGTTGCTGAAGGATTATGATTGTACTATTGATTACCATTTGGGGAAGGTTAATGAAGTTGCAGATGCTTTGAGTAGGAAAAAATCAAGCGTAATGACTAGTTTAAGTTGACACAGTATGATGTCATTGGTGGAGTTGAGGTCATTGGATTTGAAATTGGAGATTGATTATTTGAGTGTTTTATTGGCGATATTACAAATCCAACCAGATTGGGGGGATAGGATCAAAGAGGCACAAGCTCAAGATTCTTATCTGATGCAGATGGGATAGAGAGTGCAACACAATGGATTAACTTTTTAGTAAGAACATATGGAGCCTTGGTGATTAGGAGGCAATTTTGTGTGCCAGATGCAGATGGATTACAAGAGAAGATTTTGAAGGAAGCTCGTAGTGCACCATATTTTATGTATCTTGGTACAACAAAAATATATCAAAACCTAAGACCTTATTATTGGTGGTCAACAATAGAGAAAGATGTAGCAGAACTTATGTTAAGGTGTTTGATCTGTCAATAGGTCAAGGCAGAGCATTAGGCACTAGTAGGAAAGTTAAGACCCTATGCCATTTCGTTATAGAAATGGGAGAAATTTTGATGGATTTCATGGTAGTATTACCGAGGACCAGATGTAGAAATGATTCATCTTGGGTGATTGTGGATAGGTTAACTAAATCAATTCATTTCTTACATGAACAACAAACATGTATGTTGATGAGATAGTGAGGCTATACGGGGTTCTAGTGTCTATTGTATCAGATCGAGATCTACAGTTTATTCTCAATTCTGGATGAGTTTACAGACAACTTTGGGGACTAGGTTGAATTTGATTATTGCATTTTACCCTAAGTTGGATGGACAATCAGAGCATATGATTTAGATATTGGAGGATATGATGAGAGCTTGTGTGCTGAACTTTGAGGGTAATTGGAATAGATATCTACCTTTGATGAAGTTTGCATATAACAATAGTTATCACTCTAGCATTGGTATGGCATCATTTGAGGCATTATATGGCAGGCGGTGTAAAGATTCGATATGTTGGGATACATAGGGAGCCAGATTATTAGAGGGACTAGAGTTGGTTCAAGAGACGATGGAAAAAATAGGGGTGGTAAAGCAATGCTTGAAGACAACTCAGGATCGGCAAAAGAAATATGCTTATTAACATTATCGGGAGATGGAGTACAATGTTGGAGATATGGTACTCCTTGAAGTATCACCTTGGAGGGGAATTCTGAGGTTTGGTAGGAGAAGGAAGTTGAGTCAAAGATATATTGGACCATATGAAATTGTACAACGTGTGAGGCCGTTAGCTTATAGATTAGCATTAACAACAGAGTTATCACCGATTCACGATGTGTTCCATGTGTCAATGTTGAGACGGTACCGATCAAATACTAGTCATGTTTTATCGAGGCCTGAGATAGAAGTTACAAATAACATAACTTATAAGGAGAAGCCTGTGGAGATATTAGACAAATAAATTAAGAAAGTAAAGAGACGGGAGATTCTGATGGTGCAAGTTTTATGGAATCATCATTGTTCTCCAAGAGAGGTAACTTGGGAGTTAGAGGACAAAGTTTGACGTCAATATCCTCATTTATTTAGGTCCTCAAGTACGTAATTTAATTTTGAAGATGAAATTCTTTTAAAAGGGGGAGATTTGTAAACCCCATCATTAACATAAACTTACCCACAACCCAGCCCATACTATTAAACACATATAAAAACTATCAGCTACAAAAATAGAGATAAACCAATGATAAACCACTTTCTTTCTTCATCTTTCTCTTCATTTCCCAACTGGTAAGTGTTTTAAAAACACCCTTTTTCATCTGCATGTAACCCTTCCCTCATAAGTTCCCTCATTGTGTTTGTTTTGTAGAAAAATTGGAGAAAGTTGTAGAGCTTAACAATCCCAAAATCTTTTACACGTAGGTAAAAATTCTAGCAGCTATATTATGTCTTTTTTGTGATTTTGATCATCCTACACTAGTTTATAGTTGGATTGCATGTTGTGGTTTTTTTGACACTAATTGAAGTCATGGAAAGGAATACAAATGGAGAAAATATAGCTGAAAAATGATAAAAGAAAAGGAGATAGGAGGAGAGGAGAGTGTGAAGAAGATGGCATGTTTTTTAAAATTTAAGTTGCGTGTCAAGGCAAAATAGGAAAAGCAAACAGTGAAGGGTAAATATGGAACTTACATCCCAGAAGGGAAGTTTTGGTATTAATTGAAATGGATTAGGGTAAAATAGGACTTTTAATTAGTTAAGGATATTTTGGTAATTATGGTGGTTAGGTTAGTAAGAATATTATTTCTCATAATTAAGAATAAATTAGAAAAGAGAATAATATTGATTATTAAGTGTAATTGGGATTGAAATTTTCCTTAAATTAGTGTAATAAAATTTTATAAATTCTAGGTCAGAAAGTTCAATTAAGGAGTAATTGAGACTATCAATTAGTTGAGTCTAAAATTGAGGTAAGGATAACCTTGGACTTTACTCTTAAAATAAAGTATCATTTGTTATTAATAAATTATATTTTGAATTATTCATTAATTAAATTATTGATTAATGATTTCATACATAATTTATAAAGTGTTTCGTGTTTATATTTTGTTATGTATATTGAAGTGTATTGATTGTTAATTCAGCAAAAAATGTGTTATTAAATAGAGACGAGTTGATAATATGTTGTGAATAATTGGTGAAAATCAAGAATTGGTGGCTTGCCTAGGATATGCTACATTTGATGATCTTAGATAGATAGGTTGTGTCAATATGAGCGAGTGATGGCTAGGTATTTGTCCCTGGAGCAGTTACTGGGGCATCCTAAGTCCCGGAGATGTCCTGTGCTAATGGCTAGGTACTAGAGTAGTACCGGGATATCCTAAGTCTTGGGGATATCCTGTGCCAATGGCTAGATACTGAAGTAATACTAGGGTACCAAGAAAGATTGAGAAATTGAGGTACCCTGTGCTGATATTTATACATTTAATTACATATCCACTTAGTGAGAGATTATGATGAGATAAGATTAGATGAGTCAGCAAACCATTAGATGTAAGCCTATTAGGTTAAACAGGGCCAAAAAAAAACAGTTAATTATGAGAAAAAGCATAAATGGCAGTTGCATATTAAGATTTATGTTAATCATTGTGTGGTAAGATTTTGAGATATTTGTTAATTGTTCGGATTAGATCAAGTAATGACGTGTGTCTCCATATTATATGAATGTTTTAATCACTTGACTAAGTTTTACAATTATTTAAGGAGTTATTTGATTTTAAAGGTACGGTCGGTTATCCTTACTAAATAAGCAGCTCACCCTTGCCATTATTTTTTTAAAAGATTGAGAGATTGCAGATAATCTCAGTGTACGGGACTAATAGAGTAGAGTTTAGGTGGGACCAACAGATTAATTGAGTAAAGTTATTTAATTGTATTTTTTTTAATGTGACGGTTTGGGTAGTTGTGTTGTATCGAATATTTATGTGTTTGACAAACAATCCTCTCTTTTGGAACTAATGAGGATTTTGATGATTAATACTATGTGTTGGGAGCTATTTGGATATTTGTGGTTTAAGAATTTTCGGGAGCGTCACAGAAGAACTCTTACAACGTCTTGGTCCAATCCTAAAAAGTTTGATGGAAATGTTCTTTAACTCTAAAAAGGTTTATATTGATAGAGTTTTACCTCACATATCAGTGAGCATTAACCTTCGACAATCCTGCTCTACAAAACTAAAGAGTTGTTAATAATAAGAGATGAATATTAATTAGTTGCGTTGAGAAAGAAGAATAAGATCTTCTCCTTTTTCAAATCTCAATAACTTAAATGGCACCAAACACATGCATTTTTACTTAGATTGACATTTTTTCACAAGTTTTTACAAGGAAACGCGTGTAAATCAACATATTAGATTTCGTATTGTACTGGCTAAAAAATGATACAAAATCTTGTTATTGGCACCGGTGATTTTGTATGGTATCGGCTAGTACTTGGAATACCAGCCAAATACCAACTAGTCTCAGAAAGTTTAAAAAGTTAAGGGACTTATTTGCAAAAATAATAATAATTAAAGTTTACACTCTCTTAGTCTCCTCTCCGTCTCCAGTCGGCGTGCCACTATGCCCAACCCAACCTCACCATCGTAGTCACGCGAACACCACTGCTCTACGAGTCGTTGGTCATTGCCTACCATCGCACCATGCATCTCCATCGTTGGACCGCCTACCCAACTACTCTCTCCAATTGCCTACCCAACCACTATCTTCAACTGCCTGCCTAACCGTTATCCCCACTGCCCTTTCTAACCACTCTCTCCAATCCATCTGCTCTCCCAAAGTCTCTAAAGTTGGACATATTGTTGTCTACAAAGTGTAGATCTGAATTTTCAATTTTTTAGATCCATATTCAAACCCGACCCGACCTGACCTGAACCAACTGATTCGAATCTTAATTGAAATTTCTAATTTTTTGTTGTTGTGTTTTTTTTTCTTTGAAATGTAATTGCATTGGGTTTTGGTTATGTGATGTGTATATGTGAATGGTTTGAAAGTTGGAATTGTTGGAATTATTTATGTATGATGTAATAATACAAAATGAGTTATATTATATAAGATTTATATTGTATTGTGTAATTGTGTGTGTTGAATACTTGAATTGTTAGTTTTTGACTTATTGATGAATTATGTTAGATGAAATTGAATTGTATATGATGTAATCATACAAAATAGGTTATATTATATAAGATGTATACGTGTATTATGTAATTGTGTATAAGATGTATGTGCTTTGGTGTTAGTTCGGACTTTTGAGTTAAACGGTACAAATTTTGTGATAGTAGTTGATAATAAAATTATGTGTCTTTATTTTGATATAAAGTTATTAAGTTAAATTTAATATATGTCTTCATTTATTTTTTGTGTTCTTTATTTTGATATGAAGTTAATAAGTTAATTTTGATATATGTCTTCATTTATTTTTACAGATAAATGGAAGGAAGTTCAAGTATTACTAATCATTCGACCACTTCAGGAAGATACAATGATCTAGCTTGAGCTTATGTTATATTGATTCTTGGAATGAAGAACCATACCAATGTTGTTTTGTAAAAAGCATTTGAAAGGTGAAGGAATTACTATATTAAAAAAAAAATTTAGCTGAGGTCAAATTTGATGTGGAGCCTTGTAAAAAAGTGAGACATAATGTGAAATGACAAATGAAGGCTTTGCTTGAAGAGTATCAACAAAACATTATTAAAAAATGAGCAATAGAAGATAGAAGGCAAAGATATTGAATTACAAAATTGGTAGTGGAAGTTCGTTTGTTGGTGTTTAGGATGATAGTAGGAATATTGAAAGTAGTAGTATTCCTACCCTATAAGAAGTGAATGTTGCACCTAATGTTAGGAAAAGAAGATGACAAGTGTCTAATTTTTTTCACCACGAATAACTTATGGAGCTCAATTTTCAATTCGTAGTACCTTACAATCAAAAGATGCGGCTTATAATATGGATATAGCAATGGCTAGATGGATGTATGATTCAGGTATAAAATTCAGTGCTTCCCACTCTTATTATTATCAGCTTATGATAGATGTTATTGCCTCTTACAGTCCAAGAAACAAAGCTCCTTCAATTGATCACTACGGAGGTAAACTTTTGAGTAGCTTTGTTTATGAAATTAAAAGTTATTTGGATGAAAGAAGAATGACTTAGACTACTTTTAGGTGTTCAATCCTGTGTGATGGTTGAACATATAGAAGATATGAGCCTATTATTACTTTTTTGGTTTTTTTTACAAAAGGCTCAATATTTTAAAGTTTATTGATGCATTTGGCCTTGTTGGGAATGATGATACTATATTTAAAATATTCGATGAAGTTGAGTTAGAAAATATTGTTCAGTTCATTATTGACAATGATTTTGCTTATAAAGCGACTGGAAGAATATTGTAAAGCAAGTATAATTCTCTTTTTTGACTCCTTGTGATGCATATTGCATTAACTTGATGTTGGAAAATATAGGAGATGCTAGGTATTTTCCTATTATTGATGAGATTGTGCAAAAAGCAAAAAAGGTGACCAAGTTCATCTATAATCGTGCATTGGTCTTGAATTTAATGAGAAAGGATTTCACCAATGGTAAGAATTTGTGTCATCCTGCTATTACAAGAGTTGCAACTAATTTCTTATCACTTAAGTGTTTTATTATGATGAAAGAGTTGAGACAAATGTTTACAAGTAATAAGTGAGTTGCATCTCAGCATATGTTAGGTTTAATGATAGATTGGAGGTTTATAGAATTATACTTGAAGATAATGAATTTTGGTCCTAGTGTCAATTTATAATCCAAGTTTATGAGCCTTTGTTAAGGATATTTTGTCTGATAGTGATGAAAAGACAACAATGGGTTATTTTTATGATGTCTTGGAGATTGTGAAGGAAGTATTCAAAGCCAATATGAAAAATAGGCTTTCTTTGTACACAACCATTGAGTCCATTGCTTTGGCTTGCTTCCGGTGAAACAACGGAGATATGTTTTCAAGCATCTATTGGTGACTTCCATCTATCCATCGGTTTGGGGGTGATAGGTTGAGCTAAACTTCAGCTGTGTACCTGCCTGCTTGAAAAACTCAGACCAGAATTTGCTTATGAATACCCTATCTCTGTCAGATACTATTGAGGCAGGGAACCTATGTAGCTTCACTATTTCTCTAACAAAGAGTGCAGCGATGTCGGGAGCAGAGAAAGGATGGGCTAATGGCAAAAAATGAGCATATTTTGTTAGCCTATCCTCTACTACCATGATGGTGTCCATTCCCTTACTCTTCGGTAGACCACCAATGAAATCCATCGATATATCTGCCCACACTTGCGAGGGAACTAGTAAAGGTTGTAGTAAACCAGCAGGGGATAATGCTTGGTACTTGTTTCGTTGACATACCTCACAAGCTTCCACGTACTTTTTAATTTCATTCTTCATTCCTTCCCAAAAAACCAATCCTAGCACTAGTTTGTAAGTGCGTAGGAACCCCGAATGGCCCCTATGGGTGAATCATGTAACTCTTTCAAAATAATCGGTATCTGACTAGAGGTTTTTGGCAAAACCAACCTCTTTTTATAATACAATCTGCCTCCCTTAACCAAAAATCACAGGTATTCTTTGCTCTCACTTAACAAATCTTGCATGATGGTGTTAAGTTTCAGATCAGCCCAAATTTCTGCCTCCAAGTCATCCGAGTCCACCATTTTCACCGTTGATATAGCAGCACATTCCATTTTATGCGATAAAGCATCAGCTGCTTGGTTCTCCTTTCCTGGTTTGTACTGCACCTCAAAATCATACCCTAATAGCTTTGCTGTCCACTTTTGTTGCTGTTCTCCCAATAACCTCTAATATGTCAAATATTTCAAGCTTCTTTGGTCAGTTCGGATGATGAATCGTCTCCCTAATAGGTAGTGTCTCCATTTCTGAACCGCCATCACTACTGCCATTAACTCCTTTTCATAAACTGACTTGGAGAGTGCTTGCGGAGGTAATGCCCAGCTGAGATAAACTAAAGGTCTCCTTTCTTGCATGAGTACTGCCCCTAATCCCTTCCCGGAAGCATCAGCCTCTATAATACACATTTTAGAAAAATCAGGGAAAACTAGAGTAGGGAGGTTTACCATTGTCGATTTAAGTGATTCAAAAGCTTGTTGAGTCTCCATATTCCACTGATACCCTTCCTTCTTGGGTAGTTGAGTGAGAGGTTTGGCGATCTTACCATAGTCCCAAACAAAACGTTGATAGTATCCCGTGAACTCCAAAAACCTTCGGACAGCTTTCACACCCTTCGGTATTGGCCAATTCACAACCTCTTCAATTTTAGAAGGATCAACTTGGAACCCCATCCCGGGATTACATGTCCCAAGTATTTTAATTGCTCTTTGCCAAATTCGCACTTCTTCTCATTGACATACAACTGATGGCTCCGAAGGATCAACAAAATAGCCCTTAAATCTTTCAAATGTTGCTCAAAATTCAGATTGTATATAAGCATGTCATAAATAAATAAAAACTAGAACGAACTTGCGTAGGTAGGAACGGAATACCTCATTAATCAATGATTGGAAGGTGGAGGGTACATTGGATAATTCGAAAGGCATCACCAACCATTCGTAATGACCCTCATGTGTTCGGAAGGCCGTTTTGTGTATGTCCTCTTCTCGGACTCGAATTTGGTGGTAGCCACTCTTAAGGTCCAGCTTCGAAAACACCTTGGCCCCTCCCAATTCATCCAATAACTCGTCAATTGTGGGTATTGGAAATTTATCCGCTGTGGTCACCCTATTTAACACCTTAAAATCCATACAAAATCTTCATCCTCCATCCTTTTTCCTCACTAAGATCACTGGGCTGGAAAAGGGACTTATGCTGGGTCTAATGACTCCCACCGCAAGTAATTCCCCCTGTTGGGCACCGATTCCAGAACCTAACCCTCTTGCTTAAAACATGAACATGAACCTATAACCTTGATGGATTTTTCTTTTTCCATTGGACCCTTATTAGACATTATCAATTCATTTTTGTTCTTGCAACATTCCAAAAATACACTCACAATTTGCTCCATGGTGTGCTCATACACCATGGTCACTATGCTTGAGCTCTACTCTTCTGTTTGCGAATGAAATTTGGAAATCTTCAAATCTGAAATTTTAACTTGACTTCTTCATGTAAATCATAGCTCTAAATCTCTTGTTTAATTTGAAGCAAGAATCACCTCAAACTGAGTTATACAACTCAAAACATGCTTAAAAATCCTAAAAGGCTCATACACTAAACAAGCTTTCCTAACCGACCTCTTACTTACTTTAATGCAAACTCTCTCAAATCAACTCCAAATGATACAATTTTATTATGTATAGAAAGGTACATGTCTTAGGAAACCAATGGTCTAAGAATCACCTCAATTGGAGGTCGGATGAGGGAGTTATGACCGAAAGAATCCGACATGTTCATATCCTGATTCCTAT
>JANIHZ010000001.1:24684852-24697296 GCA_027478365.1 Erythroxylum rufum
CAACAATGCTTCTTCCAGTCGGCGTGTCTTCTCATCATTTCTCTCCAACATCTCAGCTAGGTTTGCTACACTCCTCTCTATCAAGTCAATTTTCTCCATTCTTCTAGTCACTACCATCCACTACCGAAATGAATTCAATCTAATGGCACCAAGATCGTGCTCTGATACCAATTGATAAAACTGACCCAAGTTTACTGTATTATAAGAATAAATGAATTAGATGGATCCAAACAATCTCATCGATTCAGTATGGTATATTGATATTCAGTAGTAATAAGCAAATACAACTTAAATAAGAATCAACCTATATGAGGGGTTGTACCTCCCAAACAAACTCACAGTCTAGAAATTCACGCATATCCCCTTACATGTCATTCCCCTCCTTTTATATCCTATCCTAACCCAGTTATTAGATGACACCTGTCACTTATTGTAACTAACTCATGTGCTAGGATTCACCAACTTCTTCTTACGCCTACTGGCCTTCTAGCTCTATCATATTACATTAAGATACACAGTGATTTGATTTAATTATTAACTTTCTAATTATGATCTCAGAAGGGCAAAGCTTGGATGATACAGTTATTATCTACTGGTTTGACCAATTGGGTTGCCAACTTCTTTGTTTTCGGATTGCTTTTATATCTCTTGTCATTTGATCATGGTTACTTGTTTTAAACAATGGTTCCTGTCGTGGTTGAGCTTAGGCATGTGTAGGAGATTTCATAAAGTTGTAGCTGGTAAATCTGCTTTATGATTTGCTTGTTACTTTAGTTGTTGCATAATTTCTAATAATTTGATATGAATTTGCAATTTTGATATTGTTTTTGATTGGTCATATGACTGTCGTGGATGGAATCAAATATAAATATAAGAGTTCAAAGAATCTCTTGAAGATGAAAATAACTTCTAAATATATTTTCTTTTCTTTGAAAAACTTATGTGTAGGTTGTATGGTATTTTAACTAAATTTAATGAAAAATACACAAGTTATGCTAGATCCGTGTCAAAAAGTTGGTGAACGGTGGAAAAGGTTGAAAATATTTCAGTTGATTATATATTGTGGAGAATAAAGAATAATATCTTTTTGTCTTCCATTAGTTAAGAACCTAGTTTACTGAAGTTTTAGCTGGTATCATGTTACATATAAGAAATAGGAAGGACAAGACGAGATTTTCTTAATGCTTTTTGTATACTAAATGTGTCAAAGTAGTTTCATTCTATATGATTATCAAAATTGACATTATAGGTACAGCTCTTCAATTTCTCCTAGTATATCATCTGAAGCTGTTTTCCTTGCCATCTAGGCAAAATTTTGGAAGCAATATGTTGAGGCACTTATGTCTATAAACAATGATGATGCCATAAAACTGATATTTAGCCGGTGTTTATTGAATTGCCTTTAAGTTCCTCTTTGGTATATGGTTTCTTGTACCTTGTTACTCCAACTTCCTCTCTGGGTCTAGGTTTTCCTTTTTCATTTTATGTTACAGTTTGAAGAAAGTATTGACTTGATGATGTAAATTGATTCATGGAATCTGAATTAGTTACATATTAGCTTCTTTTTGAAACATATTGAAAACCAAATCTGAGTTGTCCCTTTAAACAAATTCGATCCACAAGTATAATTCATTCAGTCAGGAGTGATTAGAATAAGTTATGAATATAAGGCGGACAAGCTAGTAATGAATCTTATTCTTCATTGCTTGTGCGATTTATTACTATCATGAATTTGCAAAGCGGGAGAAGAGAATAGCAAGTGAACTTTGTGACAAAGAGAAGTTTAAGTGATTCATGTCTGATTCTTGGTGAATCCTACCAAAAGCTCAGAAACTTCAAAAAAGAGATAAAATGGTTTAACAGGAGTTGGGAAGCATACAAATCTATTGGAAACTTGGATGTAAGCTGGTTGTTTGCAGTTTTTCTTTTCATAACAAAGTAGTTAGTATTTCATTTTTTTATATGTATCAACTTGTTTACGAGCATAATAGTTTTACAATTCTAACCTACTTCTTGTTTCTTTATTTCTTTTTTTGGAAGATGGTAATGATTAGGAGTGAACATGAAGGTACTTGATAAATGATTTTAGAGTGCCTATACATATTAGTTTTGTTTAGTATTTAGATTAATTCACTTGTATTCATATGGAATAGAGGACGATATTGTAAATGAATATTTCAGCTAGTAATTTTCTGCTTTTATATTTTGAATATGTTAACAAATTGAATTTTACAAGTCCTTATAAACTATATATTATATATAAATGTAATTTTTTCGTTTATATTTAATAGTGCGTATGCAATTAAGACATACATTAATATTAATATTTTTTAATGTATATATGGATATTGTTTACATAATGACAAGAGTTTGATTTTAAGTTAAATAATATTAGCAACAAAAGAATAAATTGTTGCTTTTATTGTTACAAATTATTGCCTAAAAAAATTCACTTTGTTGCTCATAAAGACTTAAAAGGTATTGTAATATTTATTTAACATTGTTGTTATAATTTGAAATTAATATATTGCCTTAGTCAAAACTTAAAATAATATTTTTTATTTTATTACCTATTAAAAAAAACTGTTGCCTTATATATTTTGGAGCGTTATTTCTTGTAACGACATAAATTTTGTTGCTTTACTAAAAAAGTAATAATTATTATAATTATAGCTACAGTTTTGTGGGTTGGTTAAAGCACTCTTTTGTTTAGACTTATGCTGAAATCACAAACTTAAAAGTGTTATAATGACAAAATCTAAAACATACAAAACAAAAGGTAACTTTTCTGCGCTCTTATAGAAACTATCACCTCCTTTATTAATTTAAGAAAATAGTAACTTGTATCGAAAAAGGATAAGCGGTCTGGTTTTTGCATTCTAATCTCGTCTATTGACAGAAAACTCAGAAATGTTTCTTATTATCTCATCTCAGCGAGATGTTGAAGGATTTATACAGAAAATGTATGAAAGAAACTGTAACTGTTTTTAACTTATAACTAACGTAACTACCAATCTATTTATATAATTCTAACATCTATCTCGTGCACCAATCTATTTATATAATTCTAACATCTATCTCGTGCGTCAATAACCGGTAAAAGTTTTTTCTTTTTTTTTCACGAGGTGTTCTAGGAGATCTCGATTATAGGAAAACACTTTTAAGTCATCCACATCCAGACTATTCTCTGTTCGAGCCGAGTAGGTCTTTTGCAGAAGACGAAACTTTGGCCTTAAATTTTAAACAGCTGCATACACGAGGTCGGTTCAAACTCACGACCTCACTTAAGCTGGAGAGCTCCTTACCAACTCACCTGCGTGCCTTAAGGATTAAGAGTTTGGAGCAGAAATCGGCAGCTAAAAAGATGTCAAAAGGGGCACAGGACTGAACTAAAAAAACTTGATTCATCTGCTGACTTAAAATGCATATCGAGTTTGAGATAAGTTAACAATTTGATCTCCTTTTGCTATCCTCTTCTTTATTAAAAATGAGAAACGGTTTTTTTTTTTCTTTGCTTCAGTGCCAACCATTATTTGCGTTCGTCTCTTCGGTCTTTTGCGGGAGCAGATCTGTTCCTATTCTCAAATCATCCCAGCCATTAAATTTTTGTAGGTCTTATTTATTAAATTAATGAATTTTCATAAAACATAGGAGGTACAGAGTAATTGAACAAAGTGATATGAACGGCTGCAAAAACTGCTTTGAGCAAATCCTTGGAGAAACTCGACATTTTTGGCTTTGGAAAAGGAACTCCGAAAGCTATCTCCTGCTATATTTCGAGCTATGATTGTAACTAACGAAAGAGCTGAAGAATGTCTGTGCCTTCCACAACATCAGTTATTACACAGGCTAAGGCTTTTATCATTTCAAGACCTCGCTACGTAGCCTAGACTTTACCTCCAAACTCAATCATCAGCTTGTTTAATTTCTTGTTGCTTATCTTTTGCTGGATGATTCTCACGTCCTGCTCAAAGCTGTGGATGCCAAACCAGAAAAAAATGTTAACCCGATTGATATTTGCTAGTACTATAGCAAGTTTCTAATCTGAAAACAAGAGAACAAGAATATAGTAATCAAAACCAACCTTTGAGCATGTAAAGCCGGAGAAGGGAACAAGACAGATGCAAGCTTAAGAGCGTCTTCAGGGTGATTAATCACATGGTTGAAGCACAAATAGCGTCCATAAGTAGAGATATCTTCATATATGAAAATGTGGGCATCCACCAAGAAATCAAGATCAACGGCCACAAAAACACCATCTTCATACATCTCAGCAGCTCCTTTAAGATACGGATTTTTTAAGGAAAGTTCAGGTCCCATCACCAGTCCTGCATTCACTGATACCATGTTTATGTCTCTGTCCATAGCCAGCGCCCATGCTGCCTTCTCTGCTAGCGTTTTCGATAGTGCATGCCATAACTGTCCACAACACAAGTGATGTTGTGTTTCAGACGCTAATAATTGAAGTTGGTTAAGAATTACAATAACATTTGTTCCAATTATAAGTAATTCTAAAATAAGTAGAGGTTCAGTTTGAATTTCAGTTTCCAGTCAATGTTTTTTACGTAGCACCTTGAATTTACGACAAAGGCTGATGTCAGTCCAATGCTTTTCATCAAAATCTTCTAAGATAGTCTGACGATCGTCTCTCCACAAGACAGCATTTGCTGAGGATGTGAACACAACCTTATCAATTGATTCGGTTTGTGCACATGCTTCCAGGACGTTATGTGCTGCTCGTACCTCTATCTCTGCCATGAATTCCTGTGGCAGCCAAAGAAAAAGACAATTGCATATAATTAGCCTTTACCAACCAGAACCTGATGAATATTGAAACTATAAATGAAGAAGGATATAAGAAAGAAATGAATAATGAGACGAGCTAACAACTGTAGCCAATCACTTTCCAAGGCCACAGACAGAGATAGAAACTGAAGTGATATGTTATATTCAATGGCAAGTCGGGGCCGCCAAATCACTCCAGTAATGGCACAGAATTTGCTCTCGAGGTGGTCCAACTCCACGCGGGTTCTGGTTTTACAAATTGGAAAATGAAATACACCCACCAAGTATATGAAGACCCTCGGCCTCACAATAATGATTTTACTGTGTCATGTTGTGGATATCAAGGACTCTGTAGTCCTTCAATGACAAGTTTAATTGGACCCTCCAAAATTTTCAAGCTCCAATCTCGACCACAGTTCACTAAATTCTTAAATGTCACGTAATTGCTAGTAAGTAACAAGCCAAGGTTTATGACAGAAATTGATGGGGACTGGTTGTAACTATGGATGCTTTTACAGGTGGTGTTATTTCTACGATTTCAAGTTGGGGACCTCTCATATTAGGACATTATTGAATAGACAGATAGGTATAAAAGTTGATAATCGTGATGGTGGTTGGTGGTTGTTCAAGCATTTTCCAATATAAAACTACAATTCAAGATTTTTAGAACTCAAAATGCAAGCACCAGAATTATTGCACCCCTTCCAGTGACACCTTGTCTAGCCTTGTACAGAGACATATATTGTCACTATAAATTCTTAAATCAGAGAAAAAGAACATTTCAAGCCCATTGTCGACTGTTTGTTAAGAAGTTCTTTTTCTATAAGAAATTCATTTTTCTGTATTTCTTTTAAAGGCTCATTGGATCCTAAAACAAGAATTGGTTGCAATTCTCGTGGGATTAGAACTATAATTTTAAGTGTAGTAATTACAATAATTTATTACAATCTAATAAAATGTATTTTTTTCATAACTAGAATTCCTTATTCTTACATTTAATAATTGAAATTATATAAGCATATTAGAATGCTTGAAAATTAGATAAGAAGTCAGAGTTTTAAATTCTATTCAATCATGTATGACAAACAAAATAATAGAATACTTAAAATAGGATTACGAGACCAATCTAGTAATAGTCGAAACAAAGGGCACAGTAGCACGTTTGAGATGTAAACTGGTAATTAGGAAATAAAATAAAGCAGGAGCTTGAAAGATTATGTCAATTTCCAGAAAATCAAATTATCCACACTCGTCATCGTAGCCATTATTAATATTATCCACACTCGTCATCGTAGCCATTCTTACAAGAACATAAGTGGAACTGTTTCCATTACTAAGAATAACCTTGTTCTTGTTAAAAGAGCTGAGAAGGCATGGACATGTTCCCGTCTCTTTAGAGATTAACTGTGATATTCGACACTCGGAGAAAAATGATAGTCGATATTTCTTCTTTGAAAATTGTAAAGAAAATAACTAAAAAGAAGGTGGAGAATATTACGCACATCATAGATGGGATGGTCCTCAGGAGGCTCGAATGTGTAAAACAGACCAGAACAACCTCTTAATGCGTCAATTATGCTCTGGTAGTCAAAAGGGTCTGCATACAAAACTTTCAGCTTCTTGTTTTCTCCAGGTAGCCCGCTCAGTTTTTTCACCTCACCTGATTATTGAAATCCACCCAACACAACACTCATAAAAAAGAAATAGAAAATTAAAGAAACAAGCAACAAGAGAGTGAGATGAGTAGCAGAAGCTATTGAACTACCATGGTTTTGCACAACAGCATGAACAGTATAGCCTCTCTGGAGAAGCCTATTGACAAGGGTAGAGCCCAGGTTGCCAGAAGCATCCATTACACAGACCGTGTTAGAGGCATGATAGAAAGATGCTGGTGCCATTTCTGAGAGGGATAGACCACACAACTTCTTCACTTCTTGATGGTCTATATGTACTAAAGAGAACCCATGGGGTAGTCAGGTAGAATAGAAAGAAGACCAAAGAAAGACACTTCGGACTTTACGGAACGAGAGAGAAAAGAAGAGTTGTTGTGATTGTGCATGCAACTGAGGGGGTAGATAGGGGTTATTTAGTTATATCATATATGTATTTTCTCAGTGCATATTCGAACTGAGGAAAATAAGGTTTTGGCTTTTCCTAGCATTCAAAGAGCGTGGCTAGTGGATAGTTGGGAAGTAGTTGTCCGTACTTAAATATAGAAGACGAATCAAAATTCAAGAATATATATAAAAAGGAAAGAAATCTGATAGGAACGTGTGTGGAAATTACGTAAACTGCATCTTATATGGCTACGTGTGACTGCGGCTACTCACACACACCTACGCTTCGCCCCTCCTACAATTTTTTCACCTACTCATTCAGATTTTGACGAACGCAGACTTTTTATCAGAGTTTTGTGCTCTATCTCTCTCATTTGATTTCCAAGCTTAGCATGAACGTAACCGTTGGGAGTCTAAAATAATTCAATGCTCATCGTCAACGAACATCTAATAACTACCCCTTCTGAAACAACTCCAATTCGTGACTTCTTCCTCCACTACTTCTTATATATTTCTGATTAGTCTACTGGAGTATTTATGGCATGCTTTTAATCTACATGCTTTCTTGTGCTTATATGATACTATGTATATGTAACATATTCTCCAACCATTTTTCTGGGAATTCCAACCTATGGCCCGGAATTAATGACGAACACATCCTTATGCTGTTTGTTTAGGATGTAGTAAGTGCAGATTTTAATTTTTAACCTTACCTGGAGTGAAATATGTAACAAGGCTATATAATACCAAAGTGATACTATGATAAATGTTGGTTGTGTTATGAGACCCAGAGCAAGGTCAAACTCGATGTGACATTTGAAATTAATGCAATTGCATTTTATCACATGGGATATTAATTTGGTTGGTTGGAGTTTAAGTTGACCTTTGGTTTGAGTAAATGAATGGAAACCACGAGCAAGTAATTAATGAGCCATTCTGTAGATCTAAAATAGTATTCAATTCTCGGGTATAAAAAAAAAAAATTTGTCATTCCTCACCGTATGCTTAATCCTGAAGGCTAAGTGACACTTTTTTTCTTGAACAATGCTCAGTCACTTGGTTTTTCACTAAAATAGTATAACTTGATTGTTATATATACTGCTGGTAGATGGAATTTACTATTTAATAAGTTTAGTTGACTTGGAGTTTTTAGGTCCTGTCTCAATAATTTCTACAATTCGACTATATTTGTTCATATTAACTCAACATTGCTCCATTTCAACGAATTTAACTTTGGATTTCTAGGCTTCTAAGAGAGGAAATTGTATCTGGAAATGATTGAATAGGGAAGCAAATCCTTCTCTGCTCGTCAAATTAATGCACTTTCCTTTTTCTAAAGTAAAAATGAAGGATGAAATTAAACATATACATAGATTAGTTATTCTCTTAGTTCGCCCCTAACTTCAATGCTTTATTGATAAGAATATTAAAGATAATTATTTTTAATATTAATTTTCTTATATTATATATGATTATTGATTTTATGTTAAAGTTTAGTTTATTTTTTGTATTCAGAATGTATTTAGCGAATGTAGAGATTAAACAAATCAAAACACCATAAAAAAAAAAGGTGTATTTAGAAGGATAGAACTAATAATAGAGTTCTTTGAGGATTAGGCATGAGCATGTCCAATGAAAATTAGAACTTTTAGATTTTGAATTTAAAAGAAAAATGTGACAGAAATTGTTTAAACCTTATATCGACCAAATCTGAATGACAATAATTTTTAGGAGCCAATGAATCACAACAAGAATGTCTCAATATCACTAAAACCCGGGATTAAAGTGGCTATTAATAGGACCAATGTGATGAATTTTCATGTAATTCACTTTTCCTCTTTTTAATAGATGTTAATGTAGTTTTTCTTTAATAGATGTTAGGAGTAGCTATGGTCAATATCAGTTAACTTTCTTTACCTTGGTTGAAGAGAGTAAAAACCTTTAAAACTTTGTAGATTGGGAGACAACTAGGTTATATTGTGAAGTGTTTTATCCATTCATATATTGAATTATTCTTTTTGCTTTTATTTTCATGATTATTTTAATTGATTTATAATGTGCACGATTAGTTTAGTGATTGAAATAATTATCAGCTAGATAAAATATTGAATTGATAGAAGTTTAATCCCTTTAATCTTTGTAATGACTAGAAATTTTTAATTTGTTGCATTAGAAATTACTAACTTCTAGGAAGAATATTCAACTAAATTAAATGCAACTATGGATGTTAAGTTATTTTGCTTTGATAGTCTTTCTTTTCTTAAAACTATTGTTTAATTAAATTTTACATCATTTACAAGGTTATTAAGTAATAAGGGTTAACTGAATTACATGATTTTGATTAACTAATCTTAAGGAAAGACATATATTTAATATCATATCCAATGTATAATTGATGAAATAATTATAATTATTGTTTTGTATTGATAATCAATTATAGTTTCAAATGCGAAGCAGCTGCAAACTAAAGTTTGTTTTAACGATAGTTCTTATATAATTCAATTTATTTTCTTTATTATAAAATTTCATATCACCACAATGCACATTTCATTAAATATTTTTTTGTAGCTTTTACCACTACTATTTACATGATTTGGAAAGAAAGAAATGGTAGACTTTACAAGCAAATAAAGGAAGACAAGCAACCACAAGCAAACAAAATTCTGAATTAGATTTGAGCTGTTATTATTGCCAAAAAGAGTGAATCATCTCCTATCCCCTCGTATGAAAGTCAAATGGAACTTACGAACAACTGTTAGTTTCTAAAGTGGTCTATATTTTTGTATGTTAGCTCTATACGTAATTTTTACAAAGGAGCCTCCATTCGTGCGAGTAAGAACTAGCCTTTTAAGCTAGGAAAGCATTGTAATGATGTAATTTTGAAATAGTTCTCCTATAGTTAATATATACTTCATTCATTTTTGTAAAAAATTAATAAATCATAATTCTTTATGAGTTATGATAAACTCCCACTTTCTTGTATATATTAAAATTATTTTATTGCAAGAACTTATAATTTACTTTAGGTGGAAATGATATCAATGTGACTCCTCCAACTTAATACTCACTCAAGCTCATTTGAAAAGAATTTTAATGATGATTTTATGATTACGATTAATTATGTTCCTATCTTCACTTACTTATACTCTTCTACTTTTTTGCCAACAATAGATATCTCCTTAATGAATTTTAATTTATATTTATTCCAATTACATTAACAAAGTTACGAGAAAATCTTTACTCCAATTACTAGTCTCGTTATGAGAATGGTCTGATGTTGGAACTGATAGACATGAGAATCAACCATATACATGTCCATCACAATAAAAAACATAAATGCTGAATTTTAATCTCATACCTCCTGCCATTAATGTTGAGATTCGAAAGGGTGAGATGGCTCTTCTAAGCTTTTAGCAAATGCAATCGGATGATGTGTGCAAAAAAATGCCAAGCTTAGGGACCCAATACCGTTTCACAGTTTTTATATTCCCTGTTGTCTTACATCAAAACAACAGAAGGAGATGAGAGTTTGCAGTAGAAAGTTGTGAGGTTTCAAAATAAAAGCAATAGATACAACCCACCAAAATGGTGAAATTGTTAGGTAACCAATGGACAACAGTCTCCCACTTGGGTTGTAGATGTAAGCTAAAAGTCATAAAACCTCTATGTAATGAAAGAAATCAAATGCACGAGTCATGGAGACAATTCCTCTAAATATGAGTATTATTTTCATATGCATCCTATTTCTTATTCCACTTTAACTAGATGAATAAACTTTTATGTTTATTCTACTTCCATAGTAACTGTTATTCTTAAAATAAAAAGGTGTACAACAGAATGAGAAAATAACAAAATTAATAAGAGTTTCGTGAAAATACATATGATAAATCACTTATGGAACCTAGTCCCATTCTAGCAACATGATCCTTAAAACTCTTTGGTCGCATGTCTTTTGTTAAGGAAACAACAATCATTAATTTAGTGCTAATGTGTTGAATGATCACTTTGTTCTCTTTGACACGTTCCCTAATGGCCAAATACTTTATGTCGATGTATTTACTTCGACTACTACTCTTGTTGTTTTTGGCCAAGAAAACTACAATTGAATTGTCACAATACATTATTAATGGCTAAAAAAGCCCAAATATGAGACTCTTCAACCATACACCATGTGAAGTAAACTCAAAACAAGAAACGAACTCAGCATCTATAGTAGAAATAACAATCAAATTATGCTTTGAAATTCTTCAAGATACCACTCCACTGGCAAACATAAACACATATCCAGATGTTGACTTTTGTGAATCAACACGACCAGTGAAGTCCAAATCCAAGTAACCAACTACCTCAAGATTGTCAGTTCGTCTATACATAAGCAAGTAATCTTTGGTCCCTTGAAAGTACTTCATCACCTTTTTGAAAATTCCGAGTAGCCAACTACCTCAAGATTGTCAATTCATCTATACATAAGCAAGTAATCTTTGGTCCCTTGAAGTTACTTCATCACCTTTTTGACAACTCTCTAGTGATCTATACCTGGGTTGCTCTTATATCTTCCTAACATTTCAACAACAAGTGTCATGTCAGGTTTTGTACAAACCTACATATACATTAAGCACCCTACTATAGAAGCATATGAAATATTTTTTATTTGTTCCCTTTCAAGCTCATTTTTTGGGCACTGGTTCAAATTGAATCTATCACACCCTTCATAATAGATGCTATACTCGGTAAACAATCTTTCATCCGAAATCTTTCTAAAACCTTATTGATATAGGTTTGTTGGATAGGTTTTTTTATAGACCCAAAATGTCAATCTTTGTCTCCTCACCCTTGGTGACCGCCGCCTAAGGTGTTTCTCAGAGATGAGACCGAAGAGCGCGAGATGAACACTAAAATACATACGAGGTACTAAAATAAATTTTCTCCTCTCCTTCTAAATCTGCTGCGAACATTTGTTAGGAGTAGCTTAAGACTTAGGGCTTTTTTGGCTACAGTAAGTGCCATAGTTTCTGTTTCTATTTTGGATCATAGATATTCTGTTTTCTATGTGAAGGAAGGAGGGAGGTTCGTTTCGAATAACCTTTTGATTATGTTTTTGCATAAAGGAGGGTCCTTTTTGATAACACATCTTTTCCTTTGTTGCGAACGCATTTCAAGAAGCTTGCTTTACTTTTGTTGATGTTGGTTTTGGTTTAAATCTATTTTAGTTGTGATGTGTTGGAGCTTGAGGTAAGGGATACTGGGTTTTGTCGCTATTTAACTAAAGGGTTTCAGCTTGTCGCTATGATCTCTTAGATCTGGTTTGCTTCTACTTTTGTTTATATTGCTATTTTGTTTTCAGTAGCAGATATGGTTTTATAGTGTTACCATTAAAGTTGAAATCTACTATGTATTACTGGTTTGGTTCTAAAAGTGTTTCCTTGTGTTGCATATTGCTGATTGTTTTTTTTAAACTTAAGAGTATAAAGTGCTTGTCTTTACATGGTGGATCCAAATACTGGTGGATTCAAATACTGGAGCTGCAATGTATGAATCAGATGACATAATAAAATATTTGGTTAGGAAATATGGTGATGGAAGCATTCCTCTCATGCTATCA
>JANIHZ010000001.1:24703858-24716784 GCA_027478365.1 Erythroxylum rufum
TATAATATAAAAAATAAAAAAAATATATATTTATTAATTACCAGTTCGATCACGGTTAAATTTTGATTAAACTATTAATCCTTAAATCAATTGCTTTTACGATTCAGTCACCAGTTCAATTTTTAAAACATTAATTTCAATATAAGATCAATTTTTAAAACATTAATTCCAATATAAGATGGTCCTCATCAAGGAAAACAAATTTACAACAGTTACCTTCTAAGTTCTATTTAGTCATTTACATCTCAAATTAACATTGTGATGGTGAAAGGGACATCATCATATTCATGCTGAGCTGTCTTCCAATCAACACCCTGTCCTTTGCTTCCAATACCTTTTCTCTCCTAGTCCTACTTATTCGTGCCAAGCTCCTAAACTAAATTAAAATAATTCTAATTCCTAAGTGTTGGATAACCCAAAGGATTCTTAAATGAACCAAAGCCTGTCATTGGATCAAAAGGTTCCCAAATCGTTTCAAGCCTAGTCAATTTATAATTTAATAACCATTAAAACGTCTGTGCTTTATTTAAATCTTTAAACTTATCGTTAATTAAAATAATTCCCCATGCTTTTACACTGGTTTTTTAAGTCTCATGTCAAAGTTATTAACTATTTAATAAATATATTAACAAATTTATATAATTATTGTATTTAGTTATATAATTTGTATTTAGATTTTATCAATACAATTACATAATATTTTTATTTAATATATTATTATTTATCAAATACATCGAAATTGATAATTATAATAGTCCTCCATTCTCATTATCATAGTCAACATCAAGGTGAAATCTCACGCCTGGCAAAATTTAGGAAGGTCTAATAATACACAACCTTACTTCTACCTAATAAAAATATTGTTTCCAATAAACCCATATGTAAATGTGACATGAAGATTATAAAAAATTGGATTTGAAAAGGTCCAGTTGTTTACAATCTTATACTTAACTAGTAGAGAGGTTGTTTCGAAATGACCTATAAATAAAAAGAAAACTTAAATAAATAACTAACTAAATAAATAAAATAAACGAATAATACTAGTAATATTAAACTGAATAAATACATAAATAAATAAATAATACTAATACTAATAATATTAATATTAATTAATAAAATAGATAAATAAAATAAATAAAACACTAACAGCTTATCAATAAAATGCTCAACTTGCCAACAGGATGCATACGACAGGGGATTAACGTACACATGTAACCTTACAAAGATACATTCAAGAGTTAAAAGCGGTAGTCAAAATGTATGTACTAAGAAAAAATAAAATGACTAGACAATGATAGAAATACTGTTACTAGTGTTATAAAACCGAAACTAAAATTGCAGAGTATTTGGAAGAAAGAGAAATTTGGGAGAGGAGAATACTTCTAATTTGGAAGAAAGAGAAATTTGGGAGAGGAGAATACTTCTTATAAATTTATATCATCATTCCTCTCTTACATCAACCTTCTATTTATAGTACATTTCTAATACCTAATACACATGTGACTATCTACCCCATATGTGTAGGTAAAACCAAACCATCCCAATACACATGACCAACTACTACATATATGTAGGTAAAACCAAACCATCCCAATACACATGACCAACTACTACATATGTGTGGGTAAAACCAAACCATCTCAATACACATGTGACCATCTACAATTAGTGGCACACCATATTATTTTTATCTTTTATAACAGTATTCTGTTTTAGTAACACTAAAAGTAACAGATCATTTATTCTTAACACTACCACTCTCTAAATCTAACCAGCGAGATCCACTAACTGTGGTTGTCGTTGTTATAATAATATTATGTGTACTGTACACTATCTTCTTTTTGAAACCAAAGCACCGTGACGTATATGAAAGAACTCTTTAATTTGGAGCGATAGGATACAGACCTTAATCAAACCATCCTCGTGCTGATCCCCAAAACCCTGTTCCTGACCACTATGGCTCATTTTCGACCAATTAGCCTCTGTACGGTTCTTTATAACGTCCTCTACAAAATTGTTGTGAATCGGCTCAAACCTCTGATGGCTCAGCTCGTGGCGGAAACTCAATGCAGTTTCATTCCTGGTCGTCATATCACAGATAACATTATCATTGCCCAGGAGGTCATACATTCGATGTGTAGGAAAACAGGGAAAATAGGTTACCTCGCGATAAAGGTTGACCTTGAGAAAGCTTATGATCGGCTTCGGTGGGAATTCATACACAGCACCTTACAGGCAATTGGTTTGCCTGAGCAGCTCCTCCACGTTATCATGAAATGTGTGACTACTGTCTCCTTACAAGTAGATTGGCAAGGCCAAAGGACCACTCCTTTTGCGTCTTCCCGTGGTATCCGTCAAGGTGACCCCCTCTCGCCTTACCTCTTTGTCCTGTGTATGGAACGACTTGGACATCTTATTGGCCAGGCGGTTGGTGACGGGAACTGGAAACCGATCCGCCTGAGCAGAAATGCCCCCCCCATCTCCCATCTTTTCTTTGCGGATGATTTGATCCTTTTCGCTGAAGCATCGGAGTCCCAAACTCGGGTAATTGCCCAAACTCTGGACGTGTTTTGCAAAGCCTCAGGGCAAAAAGTTAATCTTGAAAAAACTAGGATCTACTTCTCCAAGAATGTTCCTCAGACTACTGCGCGCAACCTTAGCCAATTCTTACACATACCCTGCACGCGCAATCTTGGCAAGTATCTAGGTGTCCTGTTGCTCCACGAGTGTACCACTAGACGCACGTATCAACATCTTTTGGATACTACCCAACAGAAACTTGCGAGCTGGAAGGCCAAGACTTTATCCTTAGCAGGCAGAGTTACTTTGGCTCAATCTATCCTCGCCGCTCTCCCCATATATACGATGCAAACAGTGCGCCTCCCGCGACACCTCTGTGACGATTTGGAGCATATAATGCGATCCTTTATATGGGGAACTACTACTGAGACTCGACACATGCATTTGGTTAACTGGGATGAAGTCTGTAAGCCCAAACAAGAAGGGAGTCTAGGCCTCAAGCGTCTCCAAGCTTCTAATGATACTCAGTTAGCAAACTTGGCTGGGCCTTGATTAATCAGCTCTCAGCCTTATGGGTCCAGCTATTAAAAGCTAAATATCGACTAAATTTGGACCTTCTTCCTCTCTCTATCGATCGGGCAAGAGCTTCTGCTACCTGGAGAGGCATCGCCGCTACTTGGCTTGTTGTTCGACATGGGTCTCATTGGGAATTGGGCCCCGGGAGACACATTTTCTTCTGGTTGGATAATTGGTTACCGGACTGGGGTCCATTAATTTCAACGGTGAGTTCTCCGGTTCCAAACAGTGATCTCTATGTCACAGTGGTTGATTATACGACTGACGAGGGCACCTGGGAGTGGTCACTGTTTCAACAGTATCTCCCCGTCGCTGTCTGCCGTGATATTAAGGCTATTCCGCCCCTTCCGCAGAGGCCTGCGAACGATGTCCTCAATTGAGGGCTTACCTCACATGGGTGCTTTACAACGGCGTCTACTTATGATCTTATCGCAGGACATTCCTCGACAACGACTAGCACCTCTTGGAAGCTAATCTGGCAGTGGGATGGCCCACAATGCATTAGGTCTTTCCTGTGGCTCATGTTCAAGCGGAAACTGTTGACCAACCATCATCGGGTTGCTCGCCATCTCACCCTAGACGGTACATGTCCCTTCTGTGGACAGGAGGAGACAATTTTACATGCCCTTCGTGATTTTTTACAAGTCCGCAACTTCTGGTGTAGGTTTCCTCCCGTGGTGGTCAATTCCGCTTTCTTTCAGTCTGACGTGGAGCCCTGGATGACGTCAAATCTCCAGACACACACACAACTGCAGCACCTCCAATGGGCTACTTTTTACGGGGTAGCCTGCTGGTTCCTGTGGCAATGGAGGAACCGTCAGATTTTCAAAGCAGGATTTACTTAGCCCACTGATGGTTTCCGCATCGTTCTTGATTATACTACTTGGATTTTCAGGGCTCGTTCTATGGAACGGCGAGTGTTTGGTGCACCAGGCTGTCCCGAGGGACAACTTATTGGGTGGACCAAACCGACACTAGGTTGGGTTATGATTAATACCGATTGTGCATCTAATACGAGTCACCATCTTACTTCTGCAGAGGATTTGATTCGAGATTGTCATGGCCAGTGGTGTGGTGGATTCTTCCATCATTTAGGGTGGGGGGAGTCCACTCGGGCCTGCAACTGGCTTGGGTTCTTGGTTTTCGACAGTTCGTCTTGGAAGTTGACTCCCTCGAAGTGATCAATATTCTTTCCTCTTCTCGTCTTCCTGGAACTGACTACACTTCTTTGATGGCAGGTATTCAGGGTCTTCTACGACAACCTTAGGAGGTGAAGTTTCAGTATGTCTATAGAGAAGGCAACTAGAGTGCAGATTATCTGGCCGCCCTTGCAGCATCAGCCAGCCCGGCCTCCATTTCCTTCAGGAGCCTCCGACGCTTGTTAGAGTTCCCCTGCTCCGTGATCAACACGGCTTTTTGTACCGCAAACATTGCGTTAATTAGCGTTTTCGAGTAGTTTTCCCTTGTAACCAAAAAAAAACAAAAGAACCGCCAGTTGTTATTCTTTAAATACGCATTGAATAAACTTTCAGATTAACGCAATAATCTACAAATTATACTAACCAGAAACTCCGCACAAGGCAAGCCATATACAACAAGCTCGATCGAGAGAGCATAGGTAAAAGGATTCAAACACAAGACATTTTGACCTCATGCCCTTCACTCCACCAACTCGACCACCCCCTAAGGAGCACAGTATCTTACGTATTGTACCGAATAAAAAATAATATGAATTACAACGTACTAGATATTTCTACTTTGTTAAATATAATTGTAAATTTTAGATTAAAAATATATTTTATATTTAAATATTCTTAAAACACATTTTAGTTTGAAATAATTAAAAAACTATTAAAATACCAATACAGTAAGCTCTATTTGTGGTATTCACAACTTTAAAACGATCAAGTTCACCTTCGTTGAATTTTTTATTGGCAACCATAGAAGAACCCCGGCCCAAAAAAAAAATCAGGATTTAATTCCATGAAATTCCTCCAACAAGAAAATGTCTAGTCAATGCTCTCCTGTACATTAGGAACATGGAAGAAAATTAATTTTCTTCTTAATATCTTTTGTAGAATGAAGTGAATAGAAAACCAATGACTTGAACAGAAGCAAAACTGTAGTACTTATACATGAAATTATTGCCTGCTAAATCAGCGGGAAGGAAACAAAGCTCTTGTGAACTCACCTAGAAACTCCAGGGGAAAAGATTAGACATGCCAAATGCCAATGCAACCTGTAAGAATATATAGCTAATTGCCAATCTTGTTTATCCACCGATTCTTGAGTTCCACAGTCTTTTTAAGTACAGAGGCTAATTTGTATCTCAGCAACTACCCTGCCGTGTGCTGCTTGCAACCCTTGGGTCCATAATGCTCAGAGCTGCGCTTTACAAGCTTCTTGCATAAGTAACAATAGTGCTTTTGGCATGCCCAGCAAAATATGTGATTGTTATTTCCAATCTGTGGAAAACATCAAATCAGTCAGTTGGTGGAGCTCAGCAATGCCAAGTCTTCGGTAGCTCTGAGGATGAGTAGAGATTTGAACATAGGCTTAAAGAAAACACATTCTTTAGGTCAAGTTCTTGAATTTTAGCCCAGCACTCAGGTTTGGCATCATAGTGCCAACAGGATTTTCCAGCTTCATTTGTCAACAATGGAACTCGATATGACCTGACAACTAATACGAATCGTAGTTTGAATTATTATTCCATTTTTTATCATTTTGAGTTGTGACCCTTTATTGGCAAGAAGAAGTAGTTTGGAAGTACATATGCATGACTAAAAGGAGAAAACACACAATTGTTTTTTCTCATAACAAGAAAATAACACTCAATAATCACAGATGTCAGTATTATTTAGCCATTCAACATGTCAGAACCCATAGTGAATGTTATAATAGATAGGGACTTTTCAAATCAATTCAAGTAATACTACATCTAATAGAAGACAAATGTTGAATCACCTTGACATTAAGTACACCGCAATTAGGGCATGATTTGGCATGTTCAACAAAGAGTTCATCTTGATACAGAGCCTCAACTTGATACCAAGCCACAGCCCGTCGCTGATTCGTGATTTCTTCCATTTGTTGTGGGAACAGTTCAAAATCACAAGTCCTGGTTCTTTGATAAAGCACGGGTCAGTGGGTCAGTTTTGTAGAAAGATAATCAATGAACGCAAATGTTCTCTTGAAATTGTTTTAACAAATGATTTACCTAAAATGATCATATCCACTTATTGCTTTGTTGCAGCGGTAGCAGAAGTACTGGCCGCAGTTTTTACATACCATCTTGTTACAGCCTTCAGTCTTTGATATTGCCATCTTACAAGATGGACATTGCTTGGAATCACGAAATATTTCCTTGACACTAAGAAGTTCATTAATCAGTTCCTGCTCCCTACGCTTTTGACTGTCATTTAAATTAGATGAATTCTGGCGTTCCTGTAATCATTAACTAAGCATCATTAGAGAATCATTTAACTGTAAAATATCCAACTATACAGCACTATATTTCCAAGTATCAAAAAGATCAATACAAGACGTAAGAAGTAACCGTAATAGAAAACTCAACTTAGACTGCAAAGTAGCAACATGGAATTGACTATATAAACAATTGATTGGTACTAACGACAAAATTATCAAGTTATGCCAGAAGGAAACGGCAAAGTTCCTCACAAGACTGCAGTAACAATCCCATGCCAGTCACCGTTAAATATACTTTTACGCAGCATTTGTATGATGACTTCTTCACCATTACCAAATAAGGTTCAATGGCAGTATTGGAATAAAGCTCAGATAGATAGTGCATTGTACAGTTGTTGCTTGTGAAGTATGTTTTTTATAATTCAGAAAACCTCAACCATAAAAGCATAAGCACATGATAAAAGAAATATTCCATCTGCAATCTTCATTGTAAACTGAAGCTATTCCATGTGGAGGACCACATTTAATATCAATCATGCATTTGCAAATATTGGAAGATATGCCAGAAGAACAGAGTTGACAGATAGCCAGTTAATGGTCGAGAAGGCAGCTGAAGAAAAGATATTTTAAACAAATTAAGAAACTTTCCTCCAAGACCCGCAGCTTCATCTCTGGTGTAAGACATTCCATCCCTACGTGGCGTCGCTCCCTACATAGTGTACAGAAGTTAAAATAGCACTTGGAGCATTGAGCATGATTGTCTTTATCTTCTATGCAGGCCGTTTCACATCTTGGGCAATAAGCAACATCAGACATAGAGTCAAGTGTCTTCTCCAGCATTAACGATTCCCAGTGTTCATACTCTTGATCACCCAGCAACCGTCTCAATAAACTAGGTGGTATCATGCCTTCACATTTTGCATCTGGACACTTAAGTTTATTCACAGTACCTTCTGAAACATGTAGGTCAGAATATGTCTTCATGCAGTTTGCACAGAAGAAATGATGGCATGGTAGCCTGATAAAGTCGGTGCCTGGTAAGATAAATTTATAAATAACTAGTACAAATAGAGAGTACACCAGCCATCTAACAGTAAATGGAAAACACTCCAACCATCTACAGTAAGGGGATTAGTGAACAAAGAACTAGTTAAGAGAGTTTATAGCATATGAAAAAGCACATTTATTTGTTCACTTTATTTCTGGTCCTCTTCAAGAATATTCTTTTAGATGGTATTCAAAACTTAAAGTTCCCCTTACACTCACTGAAGGAAGAAGGCTTCACGGGTCTGAATTATTAACCAACCTAAACTGTAACGCAAGTTCCCTACAACTCGGCTACTAGCCTACTAGCTGTTAGTCCATCAATAGCCTTCTATTTTTCTTTCTTTTTTGTTGTTACCATGAATTAAAACTAGTTCAACGAAATTTTAATCATCCTGGACCTGTGCTTGGATGCTTGAGTGCAATCTCCCTTACATATCCTCTCTTTTATTCTGCCACAATAATCTTCGATTCCATCTTCTCCAAACTAATCCCCAGTGTTAGTATCCCATAAATCAAATTTTCATTTTTGAAGAATACTTTCTCCTAGCATATCCTTTGTTCGCAAGTAGGAATATAATTGCAAACCCAATGATTCAGGAGCATCTGAGAATCTAAATCTGTTTTACCATATTTTCCTATTTGGTTATTTTCTTATTTCGGTTCGCTTTTATTCTGTTTCTCTGTTTATATTAGAAGCCTATTTCAGCATGCTTTATTGAAAGCTTGACTTTCTATTTCCTATTGCAAGTAGGAATGTTATCTAGAGTAAGGTTTCTACTGGACAATAACAGCAGCCCTTGTATTCAGAATTTTATTAAAGAAGGTTTTGTTATAAACACTAATTGTTCAAGTCACAACTAACCCCACCATAACCTTAATTTGTTGAAACTTGCTGCCATAGTCTCCTTTTTCAACATCACCTAACCAACAGTGACCAAGGTAGGGATTTTATTGATAATCTAAAGAGATTAAGCTTTATATAACAGTACAGAATGAGTCCCCAAACACTCCAAAAGCTAACCACTATAAAGAATTGGAGGCCATGATGTTTACCTATACAGCATAAATGCCTTGTTCGGTTTTGAAAGCCCCATGGACCCAATGTCCACATTCCCATCACAAGAGAGACTATGTAATAGAAAAAGAGGATGGAACACATTACATTAAACCCAAATTCTAGTTGGAAGTGTATGACTATAGGAAATGAGCATTGTTAAGCCAGAGTCTAATACTGAAATTTCGGATGTGTTTCAAATTTCAAAACAAGCCAAAAGAGAACAAAATGAAAGAGTGAAATAGTGATGTTACTAGCTAAAACATTTCAAGGCTAGATTTAATCTTCTAATGATATAAGCTCCAACATTTTACCAAGCCTTGTATCACAGTGGTATTGGAGGCCTTAGTGCCTCTTCCATTGCAGGAATCAAATCCTAGGAAGGTTTTCAGGGGGGAGCAAGCTTGGGATATTCGAGGCCAAGTAAGTTCATCTACCATGTACGAAAGAAAAAGGTTTCAGTCTTTGTACCTGCGTACTCATTGTAACAGATGCAGCATTCATGCAAGCTATTTTGGAAGTTCTCATGGCATTGTTCCTCATTGTAACTCCTCAATGATGGAACGTCAATGTCAGGGCTGACAATCCCTGAAATTGCACGCCTATCTACAGCTTTCTTTAAATCATATGGACCGAGCGTTATCTCTTTATTAACCCCAAGATAAGAAAGAGAAGAATTCTGTAACCATTCAGCCCATTGATAAATAATTTCCAGTCCTGCTTGGTCTTTCCATATTGAGTCCAACATGGAACAAAGACTTGAAATCCTGTTGGAATCCAACCACTGAACTGAGATGGTAAAACAAGGAGGTAGGTGGCTTGGGTACGATTTAGGCAACAAGCAAGTCAATACAATTGGTGGAAGATACTGCACACTGAATGAGTATGAAAAGTCATCCGAGTACTCATGGTCCACCTGGTCAGCAAATGAAGTAAGTTTTGCAGTTATTGTAAATGCATCAGGAGCCTCAATATGTATGTGAAGCTGCAAAGAAGCAAACAATATTGGCTTGTCAACTTGTTTAAACATGGAAACAAATTTTGAATTGATGTGCTTATGAGATAACCTGGAAAGATCTTAGGCCAATCTGTCTGTCAAGAATAAATGCATTGTCTCCAAAAATTGACTCCATTGCAAGCAACTGCAAATGTAACGGATGAAAGAAGGAACAAATATATAGCATGCCTTAAGAATTTACTCATTGTAATTCAAACAGCAGAAAACTAAATTGAGCCAGTCAAGGATTAATTGTAGATGCCAAGGAAATCATCTATTTGTAAGCAGTTTAATTTTTTTTGTATTTAGTAATGTCTAAGTTCAGCAATTCTTTTCTGAAGCAGACCAAATTGTTTAGAACAGAATTAAGAAACCGGTTCAAATAGAATTTAGTTCTCATATGAAAAATACATCCACTGGCAACTAAAATCTAAATGTATAGTTGACCCAAAGACAACATAGTAGAGACTGAAACTCGTGAACGGAAGCACATAAAAAGCCAAAAGTGTTAATATTATTGGACAAACATAAATTACAACTTTGCAACATCTTACAGAGGTTGAGTTAGTAGAAAACAAGTAGAACACGGCAAATTGGCGGCAAAACTAAATATGTTCAAATCCTTGTTGCAAAATAATACTAGAAAATGCCAATTGTTGTCAAGTACTACAAAATACTCTAATATTAAAAGCTAAGCATGGAGCTATAAGGTCTACATCAAATTTATGACCAAGATGAAAAACAAAAAGCATCTTACAACATCAATGAGCCAACTTTATCATGCAGTTGAACCTTTCCAACTGATTTAGATTACTTTTCTATGCATCTACAAGCAACACGGACATCATTTGGAGATAGCAACGTAAAGACTGAATCAGGAGCTTGTGAATGGATTTTGTACATCTACAGTACCAGTTTAATGGCACTACAATCCTTATAAAGTCACACTTCTATGTTGTGCTGTTTAACTTATTTTATTATAGCAGCATCTAATCTGCACATACGTTATTTAGGAAGGGGGTATTTCTCGACTTAAAAGAGTCATATGGCTCGGTATGAGATTTAGTTATATGGAGGGAACTGGATATCTTGCATGCAATTTGGTCTTTAATTGTATATTTCAAGGCTATAAATCCAAGTTGTTCTGTATACCATGAAGGACTGATGCTTTGTTCCTGATGAATGATTACAAATCCTAGGAGTGTGATGTTATTAGTTTGCCAACTCTACTAGTCAAACTTGGCTCCCTTCTGATTATTCTATTAGTCAGTTTAACACCTTTAGATCCATATTGTAGTTTAAACTCTAATCTAATCTAAACAGCTTGAAATTGAAATCAATCAACCTATCATTTCTCGCAGATCCTATAGCAAGTTTGATGTTCCTTGACCGAATAGAACTAAAACAACGTTAAAACTAGGATCGAGAAGTTCAGTACCTCTACTTTAAATTTATTAATGTACTCCTAAGTGGATTACAATGATGCAATTAAAATTCAGAATCATCCAATTCTAGCTTATTACAACATTACAAAGACCGTGAATACACAGAAAACTTCAAGGTTGTTAAGTGCAACAGTTATTGCGTTAACGGTAGAAATTTATCCATGTTCAGTGCCAAATTACCTCATCTTCCTGTTGTTGATCGTTGATCATTAGTTGCTCTTCAGACAACTCCGGCTCCTCCAAACCCGAATACAACTCTACCAATCGAGTTTCCACATTTTCAACCACTTTCTCAGGCTCACAACTATTGTCAGTGTTAAGACTCTCTTCGTTTTTTGAGTCAAACCCATAAAGTTTCTTACTTTCTAGCTCCACAGAACTTGGTTCCGTATTGGGAGAAGATACTTCAGAATCCAACGAACCAACTTGAGAATTCGACGGATTGAAGTTTGACTTCTCAACAAAAACTTGCTTGGGACCATGCTTCTGCGAATTATGTGATGCCCACTTTGTATTTCGCCGAGCTTTCGATGATTTTGGTCGCGAAGCTTTCGGGTGACAAGAAGACGGTGAGACAGAAGAGTCTTGAAAATGAAAGTCTTGTTCTTGTTGAGTCCGTACTTGATCTTTTGGTTGCTCAGGAACGTGGTGATTTGATTTACAATCCCCTCTTCTCATGATTCTCATGGCGGTGGTGTAACAGAAAGAGAGAGATGCAGAGCTTTGATGGACCTTAAACAAGATGCTTCAATGGAGAATCTGTTAAAGATATATTATATGTATCTTTTTATTTTATGTTGGCATCTCATTTATTAATTTGAAATATAAGATATTAATTGCAGTGAAATTCAAAAAGATATGATTATTACACATACTATATTATATTGAAGTCTACTATCATATTGATAATTGAATTATTTATTGTTAAATTTTGTAGATAGAAGAAAATAAAAGAAAGTGGTTGTTGCATGTTGGTAAAGGATTTCTGGTTTTGAGCATCGTGCATGTCTTCGTTAGGGGTATCCGTGTGTGTTGCATTAATTTGGAGGGTGGAGTTAATTGAATTATGGTATAACCATGGGTGAACTTCAAAATTCCAAGAGTTGTTCTTACGTGGTGTGCTTGTTTTGGTTTCACATACACCGTCGGTTAACTTCTAATTTCCAAGAGAGTTGTTTTTCAAAGTTTGTGTGTGAAATATATATGCTGTGTGTAATATCTCATATGGTTTAATTAGAATTACTGAAACTGGGATGAATCAATTCAATTGGTAGACAATTATTCGGATGTATTTTAGAAGCTGAAATTATAAGAAAGTCTTTCTTTTGTCTCAAGTATGTCGTTGTTATGTTCTTAGTTGATTGATAACTTGAATTATTTTTTATTAATTGTCGTTTAATTAAAAGTTGTTTAGAAAAATCTTCTGACGAGGTTAACACGAGTCGGTCGTATTATTGGGTGTGAAAATCTTACACAGAAAATCAGGTTGAAAGATAGTTACAAGGATTGAGTAGTATTGCTTCGGTGTGACCTTGTGTAAATCTATTGCACTTTTTTGAAAGTATTATTCTGGGTGAGGGTAGGGGTGTTTAAGAAAACCTACGAACCTGTAAACCGAACTTGAACCGCATAAACCGAACCTGTAAATAAGGTTAACTAAACCTGAGTTCAGGTTCGGTTTAAGTTTCTAACTTGCGGTTATAGGTTAACCGAACCTATAGCAGTTAATCGAACCGAACCTGATTTATAGGTTTAGGTTTAAACCTGAACCTGAAACACCCAAAAAAACTTATCATATATTTAGATATAATTTAAGAGGATATTAATAATAATAAATTCACTAGTATTTACTATATTA
>JANIHZ010000001.1:24809276-24820431 GCA_027478365.1 Erythroxylum rufum
CCGAATCAATCCGAAGTGTCAGTAAACCAACTTATCCGGAAAATGCCATGAATGCATGCCAAACTGTCAAAGAGACAAAACCTAAATCGGACTAAATTTGCTTAATATGCTAACCCCTAATTTGGAGCGTTACACTCTAACACTCAACCAAGTGAACAACATGATGATGACTCTAGTACCATTACTCCTGTTAAGACATAAAAAGATTATTCTATTGCCCGTGATAAAGTGAGGAGATAAATTAGAAAGCCTACCAAATATAATGACGAGGATGATGGTTTGGTTGCTTATGTATTGTTAGTTGCATAAAATGTTACGTAGGTATGTAAAGTTCTTGTTATTCTGAAGTCGTCTCCTGTATTGATTCTTTTAAATGGTTGGGGCTGATAAATGAAGAAATTAAGAGTCTTCATAAAAACAATATGTGGGATTTAGTTGAGGTTCCAAAAGGTAAATGCTTTAAGTTGCAACTGGATCTATAAAAAGAAGGATGGTATTCCTAGGGGTAAAGATGCAAGGTGAAAGGAACGCTTGGTAGACAAAAGGTTTTGACCAAAAAGAAGGTATTGAATTTAACTAAATCTTTTCTCTAGTTGTACATCATAGCTTTATGTGTCTACTACTTGCATTTGTTACACTTTTTAATTTGGAACTTGAGCAACTTAATGTGAAAACTGCTTTTCCCATAAGGAGCTTGAAGAACTCTACATGTAGCCTGAGGGATTTGTAGTTCCCAGTAAGGAGAACTGTGTTTGCCACTTGCGTAAGCCATTTTATGGTCTTAAGCAAGCTCTTAGATAGTGGTATAAGAAATTTGATAGTTTTATGCTTAGTTAAGGCTTTTCTAAAAGCTAATATGATAGTTGTGTTTATTTCAAACAATATGGAAATGAGTCTTTTGTGTACTTGTTATATATTAATGGCATGCTTATTCCATCCCATAAGAAGTCTTTGATCAATAGTTTGAAAGTTCAACTCAACCAAGATTTGAATATGAAAGATTGTGGAGCAACTAAAAAGATACCTGGGATAGAATTTCACAAGGATTGTCAAACGAGTAAATTATTTATTTATTAAAAGAAATATATCAAGAGAGTTTTTGAAAGGTACTTGATTGTAAACCTGATTCTATACCTTTTGCCGCATATTTCAAATTATCTTTTAATATATTCCTAACAACGGAGGAAGAAATATATCACATGTTTATCATCCATTATTCTAATGCTATTAGAGGTTTAATATACACAATGGTGTGCATTAGACATGATTTAGCATATGCTGTGATAGGTCGATATATGCATAATCCTTGTAAGGAGTATTAGAATGTTATTAAATGGATCCTTCTGCATTTGAAGGGTAATTCTAACTTGGGTTTGGTGTTCTATGGTCACAAGGCTACATCCAAGGATGTAGCTGGTTTTGTGATGCTGATTATATTAGCAATCTTGAAAGAAGTAGGTCTTCTTCTAGTTACCTTTTCACTTTTGGTTGTGGTGCTATTAGTTAGAAAGCATCCCTTCAATCTGTTGTTGCTTTTTTGACTATAGAAGTAGAGTATGTTGTAGCCACCGAGGGTGTGAAAGAGACTATCTGATTTTGAGGTCTTGTCAATGAGCTTGGTATTGCATAAAGAGTTACCATTATGTATTATGATAGTTAAAGTGTTATCCACTTGATCAAGAACAGCATATATTATTGTAAAACTAAGCATACTGATATCAAATGTCACTTTATTATAGATACTATTGCCACAAGGAAAGTTACAGTAAAGAAGATTCACACTTTAGAAAATCTTGCGGATATGCTCACCAAACCTTTTCCTATTATCATGTTTCAATATTGTTTAGACTTGGTTTGGAGTTCATAGCATTTGGTTGCCCTTTTGGACTTTACGATGATGGAGAGTTTTGTTGTGTTTAATTTAAGGTGGAGATTATTAAGAAAATGAGTGTCTCAAATCCTACCCCACCTTTGATTTTAGTTGGCATGGTACAATATTTAATATGATCCACCCATGTTTGAGTAATGACCATATAATCCCACCTTTGTTTTGGGCTCTTAGAGATAATTATTTCACATTATTTTGTGAGAGAGGATGAAATTAAGAGATTGTAAAATTGTCTACATCTTCATTATACCTACGAGCCTTTAGGGATTCTTGTATTCTCTTTTCACCATGGTGAATTTTTTAATTAGCTTGTCGTTGCCCGTAGTTTTCCCCTTATACTAAGAGTTTTTTTAACGTAAATTTGGTGCATCTTTTGATTATTTTTTTCACTCTTTACTTCTTTTATTTTCTCAATTAAATTGATCTAGGTGTTTTTACTACATGTTAAAATCTTAATAAGAGTCTTGGTGTTTCCGCTACGTGCTAAAAATCCTAAAAAATTTAATCTTTAAAATTTAAAGTTGATCTGAATTAAGCTATTTCCATCAAGGACGTATCATACAGGCCAGTGTTATTTGCCATTTAAGCTAACTGATCTAGGTACATCATTCCTTATTTATTATAGAACAGAAAGTGGACGCCAATTTCATTGTTTCAGACACCTGTATTGTTAGTAAACACGGCAGGGATTGACAAGATCTATCTTAATACGGATCAATGCACATGCCTTTGTTTTCACAAATGTGAGGGTGAATGATTCCATAATCTTGTTGAACGATTTAATATGCACTGAACTTGCTCTTAGCCTAAGTTAACGTTGTTAGCGTTAAGTGATTGTTTCACTACAATAACTTAAGCTGTTGTATAAGGCTAATTTAATTAGTTTTCTATATTTACTAACACACTCTCTCAAATGAAAGTCTTTTGGACTTGAAACTTATTCGAAACTTGCACAAGCTTACTCTACTTTGTGCTGAATAATAGGTGGGTGGTAGGACTTGAACTTACAACCACTTCATCACAAAGACTCTAATATTATATTAAGTGATCATTTCATCGTAATAACTTAAGCTATTGTATGAAGCCAACTTAATTAATTTTATATATTCATAATCAGTTAGTTACAAATTAGGTGAGCCGAAAGAAACTCTTACCGTATAATTTTGGTTAGCTTACTACGGGATTGAGGATTTTAGAAGCATCCTACACGTTCATCGACGCACCAGAGTTCTGTCCTCAGGAAGACTATCAGGAAGCAAAACCAACTTAATTAGAGGGGCATGTAAACATGTGTGCTGTTCCTCGGAACATGATAGATAAAGCAAAGTGCAATTTCTTATCGAAAGTGAAAGAAAAATAAAACACTAGCACATGGTTCTCTTATGATTTTGCCCTTGAAGAGGCACGTCTCACTGCTTCTTTGGGAGAAGTCAAAGCCTTCCTAGTCCCTTTGAGCAGCTTGGTTAAAGTCTCCTTTGCAGTTGCGGTTTTTGTGGTTTTTCTATGCACCTCACTCTTAGCCTTGTCGTCTTCTTTGGTGTTTTCTACTTCAGCCGTTGACTTACTTCTCCGGTGGCCAAGTGAAGAGGGTTTTAAATGGTTCATAGGGATCTGCACATTATAGAGTTAGATGATAATGGTTTACTAGATTCTTGCAGTGCATCTTATACTCTAAGTTCCCGTTTAAGGTGATCATGTTTGCTATAGGCATTTTCCGCATTACCATATTTGATGAAGTTAAGTTGTTCACCTTCTTTTGTTCAGATTTTGGCAATAGATTCTTTTGATGGTAGAAGTTCGGCAATGGCAGTGCTTTGAATGTGAAACTCTCCTCGAGTTTATCAGTCTTAGCTTGCTCCTTCTGAGATCATATAGGACACATGGTCAGCTGATGGCTTCAAAGCTAATAACCTTGATCTCAACAAAAATGTGTTTCGCTCCAAACCTACCTTACGAATAGGTTGCAAGTATCTACTCTGAACCACCTTCATGATTGCACCAGTACTCTTCTGTTCACTTGTCTCTCCGGCATTTGACGCTGTTCCTATCCTGGATTATTTGCAATTACAAGCTCATATTTGAAAATTCTTCCGTGAGTTACAATCTTTATATAAAGCATGTTTTTAAGTACGTAGACTGTTATGATCTTACTTGGAGTTCAAGCTAGCAGATTTAGATAGTGAAGGTTGTCGGTGCTTAGTGTTGGATCCATCTACAGAAGATTGTCTACTTCTGAGCGTTTGTCTCTCAGTTACTGAAGAATGATCTGCCAAAGCCAGATTTTCTCTAGATATTCTTCTGTCTGTCGTTGAATAAATCTGTTGAGGATCTTTTGTCATAGCAATTTGCTTCGGACCTGGTTTTGGTTTCTTCAACAGAACTTTTGGGTTTTGACGTAACTTTTCTGCTTGCAATTTCTCGTCTTCTGTAGTGAATTTTTCTTCATTCCCATCTTTTGTTTTATGATTTTCAGGATTTTCTTCTCCAGTCTTCTCTTTGCTGACTTTCACCTTTTCATCTTCTTCATCACCCAGCCTTTCTTGACAAATTTCTTTGATCTCTTTGATCTCCTCCATATCTGCAGTATGTTTCAAGAACAACAAAAGAATTAGCTACTCATACTAGTTCTGTGTGTCCCCCCTCTACAATTTGATGAAAAGATATGCACTGAACTTAAACTGAATACTAGTTCTGAAGATTATAATAAACTATTGATATGAAAAAGTTGGTAGTACTTGGCAGGAAGAATAACCTAAATAGATGCTGCCAAGTGTTCGATATTAGTGCAAATGGCAAGCAAGGAAAGTTTCCGTTTACTGGTATATCTTTGATGCAGCCTCGTTTGCCATATACTACACCGGAATCGTTGGAGGCCGGCAGCTTCTTAAGAATCTATGGCCATTTGTCCTTCATGACCAATGTTTTGTCTTCTTACTTAGATGCCTTCCCTGCACATTCTCGTCAAGACAAGAGTTGGTTTTTGAGTTCTTGTTGCCAAGTGCTGAATTATGTATTATAAACACCAGATTTTACCTTCTAAACTATCTTTAAAAGTATAGCGTTAACAAATATTTTTCTACAATATCTCATTATTAGTTAGTTCCTTGCGTTTAGTACGTAGATTAAGCAGATTACGTATAGGTAGACAATGGACAGATTTAATGCTCTGTCATCGTAGAAGAAAACATTGTAGAACAGAGTAAAAGAATGGAATAGTAATGTTGGAAAAGTTTTCTTCTTACTGTATAGGAATACAACAATTCAATATATAAAAAGCAAGCACGAGGTTCCTGTGCCTCGTAAAGAAAAGAGAAAACAAAAAATATTCATTATGTACACCTCATCATGAGAACCATCTAGAATATGTACACCTAAGAATAAAAAATAGCAAACGTAACAACCATTTAAGAGAAAACGATAAAAATGATTGACGTTTAACAAGCAGACGAAAGGCTTCATCTTTCAACATCCTCTCCTCAAGTTAAGGTCTGGTAATAATCACAAAGGCCTAACTTGGAGATTAGCTTGCTGAACAGCGGATCACTAAGAATCTTCGTGAAAGAGTCTGCCAATTACTGAGATGATGAAATCTTTTCGATGAAATGAAGCCTACCTTGAACTGTTCCCTCGCAATGTGATAGTCTATATCCAGATGTTTTGTTCTTTCATGAAAAACTGGATTGGCTGTGATGTGCAACGTAGCCTGATTGTCACAATGAAGAGGTATAGGAGTGGATTCTGGGATTTGGAAATCTCTCAGGATATATGAGATCCATTGCAATTCACATACTGTTAACGCCATGGACCTGTACTCTGCTTCGGCTGAGGACTTCAACACCGTTGTTTGCTTCTTCGTCTTCCAGCTAACAAGTGAATTTTCCAGAAAAATGCAGTGCCCTGTTAATGATTTTCTGCTATCAATATAGGAGCCCCAATCTGCATCACAAAAGGCTTCTAATTTCAATGAATTCTTTGCTGAAAAATACAGTCCTAAGAAGGGTCTGTTCTTCATGTATCTCAAAACATGCAAAGCATTTTTCAAATGTAGCTGTCTAGGATCATGTACGTATTGGCTAAGTTGCTGTGTAGCATGAGCCAAATTAGGTCTTATATATCCCAAATAGAGTAACCTTCCCACTAACTGTCGGTATGAATAAGGATCTTTTAATTTTGGACCATCATCAATGCTCATCTTGTGTCCTTTCATTAACGGTGTAGCAGTAGGCTTACTTCCCATCAGCCCTGCATCTTGAATCAAATCTAAAGCATATTTTCTTTGGTTGACATAAATGCCATCCTTTGATCTTGTGATTTCTAAGCCAAGGAAATAATTTGCATGGTGAAGATCCTTGATAGTAAACTTATCATTTAGAAACAACTTCACTGCTGCAATCTCCTCTTCGAAATTTCCTGTAATCAGCACATCATCGACATATACTAGCAAAGCTAGAAATATATTGGACTTGGAGAGAATAAAAAGGCAATTATCATGATATGACTGTTTAAAACCATACTCCTGCAATTTTGATGTCATTTATGTGTTCCATTGCCTAGAGGCTTGTCTAAGTCCATATAATAACTTTCTTAGTTTGCAAACTTGAGTTGGTTTAGCCTTGTCATATCCTTTAGGTAATTTCATAAAAACTTCCTCATCCAAATAATTATGCAAGAATGCATTATTAATATCAAGTTGGTGTAGATTCGATGACTTGGATGCGGCAATAGCAAAAAAAATTATGACAGTCACTACCTTAACCACAGGGGAAAAATTCTCATGAAAATCTACTCCTTCAACTTGATTGTACCCTTTTGCTACTAACCTTGCCTTGAATCTGTCAACTGTCCCATCTTCTTTCAATTTCACTTTGAATACCCACTTGCATCCTATAGACTTCACCCGCTGGTAGCTTAGTGATTTCCCATGTTTCGTTCCTCTTTAAAGCCTCAATCTCTTCATGCATAGCTTCACCTATTCTGGATTAACCTTTGCTTCCTGGTATATTTTTGGCTCCTGCACTTCAGATAAATTGGCAACAAAACATATATGTGCATTTAACAAATGTTTCAGTACAATGTATAGGTAGGTAGAAGGAGTGTAATTGGTTGGGTTATTGATATGTAGGGCCTTTTGGTAGCTTGATATATCATGTTCAACACTTGACACATAGTCATTCATCCAACTTGGAGGTTTTCTCAATCTTGTGCTATGTCTAATAGGTATTGTTTCAGGTGTGGGCAACGGTAAGGGAGAGATACTGGTTTGCAACTGATTATCATCATTTTCAAGTTCTGTGTGTGTATGTTCGATAGGATTATCACCTATAACAACCTCCTTCATGAGATCATTTGAGGTATCAAGTATGATGGGCAAAGGAATTTGGTTATTTGGAATCATAACAACATAATCTTCTTTAGTGGTAAAAGGATAAATATCTTCATGAAATGTAACATCTCAGGAAACAATCATCTTATTATTATCTGAATCATAAAGCTTGAAACCCTTTTGCCCTGGTGAATATCCTAAGAAAACACTCCTAAAAGCCTTCGGAGAAAACTTATCCTTGTGTGGTAAGGTATTCATTGCAAAACATAAACATCCAAAGCATTTAAGGTTATCATAAGAAGGCTCTTTTTTGTGCAGAAGCTCATAGGGAGTCTTCCAATGTAGGATGGCCGTAGGTAGTCTGTTTAACAAAAAAGTGGCATGTAAAATAGCTTCCCCTCAGAATTTTATTGGAATTTTGGACTGAAACATTAAGGATCTTGCTAGTTGGAGTATAGATCTATGTCTTCTTTCTACTTTCCCATTTTGCTGAGGTATATAGATATAAGTTTTTTCATGCATAACCCCAAACTCCTTGAAAATCTATTGACATTTTTCCCCCACAAACTCCAAACCATTATCAGTTCTAACTTTCTTTACTGATTTCTCAAATTGGTTCTTAGCCATTATGACAAAATTCCTCAAAACAGATGCAGTTTGACTCTTATTTTTCATTAAAAAAAGTCCATGTACATCTACTTAGATCATCTACCACAGTGAGAAAGTAATGTGCTCCTATCATGCTAGGATGTTTATATGGTCCCCATATGTCAACATGAATTAATTCAAGAATGTCGTTGGCATTACTATTGCTTTGTGAAAAGGGCAATTTGGTTTGTTTAGCAAGAGGACAGATGTTGCAATGAATTGAAATATCAACTTCTTACATGAAAGGAAAATGTTTAAGTACAATATTTGAAGGATGTCCCAACCTTTGATGCCATGTAGGAACACTAACATCAATTACATTATTCAGCCAACAAACATTTGCTTTACTAGGTATAAGATTGAGAAAATTGCAGTATCTATGGATAACTTCTGGTGTGTATGAATTGGGATCAAGTATGTATAGGTTTCCCCTCAACTTCCCCACTCCAAGAACTCTATTAGTCTTCAGGTCTTGAAAAATGCAAAACTTCTGGTAAACACTACAGCATAAGGATTCTGTTTTAGCCAATCTACTTACTGATAGAAGGTTGTGTTTAAAACCAGGAATGTATAAGACATTTTTCAACATGATACTATCATGTAAAACCACATCACCACATGACTTGACCTATTTAACAGTCCCCTCAGGTAAGTGAACAAGAATATTTCGGGTTAAGGTTTTTTTTGAGGTGAACAAGTGTTTAAATGCACATATATGGTTAGTTGCACCAGTATCCACAATCCATTCATCCTTAAGTTCATTAGATATAGGTTTCAGGACATAGTTACCTGTAAAATCTGATATCTGGGCAAAATTCATTTGTTCTGTTGTTGTCACCTGATTCCCCTTCAAAATCTTGGCAATCTCTTGCTGAAGTAACTCTGCAATAGCAGATGACCATTGTTTCACTAAATCTTTTACGTCATCACTAGCATTATCCTCAAAAGGGCTGTTAACCATGTTGATTCTTCCCTTTGTAGCTGTAGCTCTGTCCTTCTTCAGTTGTTTATACCAGTCTAGATATCCATGAAGTTTGAAACATGTATCCTTTGTGTGTCCTCCTCCTTTGCAGTAGTCACAACTTCTATCATCCTTCTTCTGTAGTTCCTTTTTCTTATAAGAAGTACTTCTACTAGTATCAACTCCAGATCGCACTCCTTTAACTACCATAGCACTCATTTTAGCATTATCCGAAAAGGTTGTTTGTACATTCTTCTGTTTTTCTACTCTCAGAATCATGGAGTAAGCCTTATTAATTGACGGCATAGGTTCCAAGACCAAAATCTGATTCCGAACATTATCATAACTTTCATTTAAACCTATAAGAAATTGTATGAGTTTAGTCTGAGACATAATGTCTAAAACATCTCCAGCAGCGTTACAAGTGCAACCTCTTATAGCACCACAAGAACATTGGGGAATAGGCTGTAGAACATTCAGTTCTTCCCACAATTTCTTCATTTTACTGTAATACATAACAACAGAAGAGTTACCTTGCTCCATAGAAGAAATCTGCCTTTGAATCTGATAAATCTGTGGACCATTGCTTTCACCAAATTGTTCCTCCAGTTCTTGCCAAAGTGTTCTAGCAGAGGTAGAGTAGATGAAAGTTTCTGCTATTTCTTTTTGCATAGAACTAATTATCCATGAACTAACCATTTCATCCACCCTTTTCCATTTTGAACGAGTAGCTTCATCTGTTGGCTCCACTAGACTGCCATTAATAAAACCCAGTTTGTTTTTAGCTGCCAGAGCTCTCTTCATGGATCTGTTCCATGTCAAAAAATTGTTGTGATTGAGTAGTACAGTCACAAGGGCCATTCCAGGATTGTCAGATCCTTGCAAAAACAAAGGATCTTCTGCATTTTGAATCAAGTTTGTAGATCTATTTATAGGGTCAACAACTTCATCATTTGTCGCCATGATGAAACAATAAAGTAAAGAATGGTATTAAGTTTAAACAGAGGTAAGTAAAAAACGCAGATTCAAGAGGTAGGCTCTGATACCATGAACAGATTACGTATAGGTTAATAATGGACAGATTTAATGCTCTGTCATTGTAGAAGAAAACAAAGTAGAACACAGTAGAAGAATGGAACAGTAATGTTGGGAAAAGTTTTTCTTCTTACTGTAAAGGAATACAACGATTCAATATATACAAAGCAAGCACGAGGATCCTGTGCCTTGTAAAGAAAAGAGAAAACAAAAAATATTCATTATTTACACCTCATCATGAGAACCATCTAGAATATGTACACTTAAGAATAAAGAATAGCAAATGTAACAACCATGTGAGAGAAAACGATAAAAAAGATTGACGTTTAACAAACAGACAAAAGGCTTCATATTTCAACATTTTCGCAAGACTCAGTGAGTCTTATTGTTGGTGTATTATTGCTTTACTTGTTGCCTAATGTCTTTTTGTCGTCTCTTTACAAAAACACCTCCTGTAACAGGACTTACATGTTACAAGGTCTAATCCGGTACTTCCTCTATTAAAGAACCGCCCATTGCACGTAAAAAGAACTCATTAGAATAGCATATAAAGATGACCAATGAGGCTTCTTGTCAGCTTCAGCGGATGGATAGATTTGATAGTTCACAAGGGAGGTGCTTGTACCTAAAAAGAACGAGTTGCTTGTACCAATTACCAAGAACGATATGCATCATAGGAAGTGCGAATGTGGATTAGAATATATATGTCTATGCGCACCTTCATGATTTAATGTTTTGCATTGAAATAAGTGAACATCATCTTCTATGTATGTTTTTTTTATGATGAATGTCATAATATAATAAAACATAATAAATAGCTATTTACAAACTTTGGATGCTTTATTATCTACTTAAATAGCCAAAACAAAATAAACATATTCAATTATAATTAACTACTTCATCCATATTCTATCAAAAATATTTATATTCTGATCTAATACTAATCTAGTTTTTTTTGAAAATGTTAACTAATCTTATTTGAAAAAAATATATAAATTCTAGTTACCTCAAGCACTTCATTAATAAGAGCCAAAACTTAGTTCCTATTAGTATTGAAAGGTGACAACTTTTTCTTTAGTGAAGGGTTAAAAATTAGAATTATTAGGTATATATCAATGTTTTAAAAATTGGAATGGAAGTTAAATTGTTAAAACAAGAAATTTAAGGTTTAAAAAGTTCAACAGATATTGGACTGTCATAAAACCGGCTAAAGATTAAATAAAATTAAAGAATATAAAATATGATTGAAAGAGATTTTCTTTATCTATCGAAAAATTTGAAGTTTAATTGAAAATTTGTT
>JANIHZ010000001.1:24848813-24859980 GCA_027478365.1 Erythroxylum rufum
CTTTTTGTTCTTAATTTTTTGACATGTAAAATTCTTTTATAAAATCTTATCTACTTATTTATACTTTTTTCTATTGTAAATAATATTATATATTAATTAATAAATATAAAATTACGTATTACTAGATTTCTCTTCATCTTAAGACTAGCAAAATTTAACTGAATATGGATAGGACAACAGAATAACCTAATTAATTAAAGACATATTACTATAATTTAGTAAAAATCATACTAAAATTTAAAATTAACATTAAAATGCCAAATAGGTCTTAATCTTATCCGAGCATTAAAAAAAGCACGTGATAAAGGCCCCCCCAACAAAAAGCAAAAGGAAAAGACCACTTTTTTTAAGTCAATAAAATTAGAATTTTGTACTACACTCAAGATATTATCTGGCTACGTTCACTTGACTGTCACATATTCTCTTACCGTCCTTCATCGGCACCGTCCGTTCCTCCTCACTTGCGCGTGGGTCTCGAATCGGCATATTACAAAATAGAATATGCCACGTGTAAGCTTCTGTTCATTCAATTATCCACTAAACCCTGGTTACTTTACCGAACCCCACTCATCAAACTAACCCTAGTACAAGCACCCACTCTGCCCTGTGTGTATATATTCCCTCCCACTCCGCACGTACATTGTCACCTTCTGCCCTCTCATGTGTTCAGTTCAGTTCTGATACTGAAAACTCGTTTTAGATTTTGAGTTTTATGTGGAACAAATTTCATTACTAAATTGGAAACTTTCACAATTGGGGGGAAATTTCTGAATCAATGGCCTTGGAGAGACGCTACGGTGTAGGATACGCGCTGTTACCGAAGAAACAACAGAGCTTCATTCAAGACTCACTCATTAGTCTCTGCAAAGAACGAGGGATCGATCTGGTGAGGATCGACTCCGAACGTCCCTTGGTCGAGCAGGGACCGTTCGATTGCGTTATTCATAAGCTGTACGGCGAGGATTGGAAGCGGCAGTTGGATGAGTTCCAGCGTCGGAACCCTAGAGCCACCGTCATTGACTCGCCTTCCGCCATTGAGCGCCTTCACAACCGAATATCGATGCTTCAGGTGGTTTCGGAGCTTAAGATCGAGTCTGGGGACGACTCCTTTGGAATTCCCAAACAGATTGTGATTTACGACAAGGAAACGCTGTTTGATCCCCAGGCTTGGGAGTTTCTCAAGTATCCGGTGATTGCGAAGCCGCTGATCGCCGACGGCAGTGCGAAGTCGCACAAAATGGCGCTGGTCTTCAATCACGAGGGGTTGAACAAGCTAAAACCGCCGATTGTATTGCAGGAGTTTGTGAATCATGGTGGGGTTATTTTTAAAGTGTATGTGGTGGGAGCATACGTGAAGTGCGTTAAGAGGAAGTCGTTGCCTGATGTTCCTGAGGAGAAATTGAAGAGCTTGGAGGGTTCTTTGTCGTTTTCTCAGGTGTCGAATTTGAATGAGAGGAATAACGATGATGACAAGTTCTACGAGTCGATGGATTTGGAGGACACTGAAATGCCGCCCCAGAGCTTTATTACTGGTATTGCTAAGGGTTTGAGGACTGCTATGAAATTGAATTTGTTTAATTTTGATGTGATTAGGGATTCCAGGATTGGGAATAGGTACCTTGTGATTGATATAAATTATTTTCCTGGTTATGCGAAGATGCCTGGTTATGAGACTGTTTTGACTGATTTCTTTTGGGATATGGCGACTAGGAAGGAGAAGGAGTTGGTGGGTGAGAGCAAAGTAATTGATAAACGGCCGAAGTTGGGTGGCTATGATGATGGTGTGAAGAGGATGGTGACTAATTCTTCCCAAAGTGATGGGGGGGTAGAATGAAAATTCAGCAGTTCTTCAAGTTTGAACAGGAGAATGAAAAAAAAAATGGTGGGGAAAGTCCGTGAACAACTTGTGACTTTGCTTGGTTTGTTGAAGGGTAGTTTTCTCTTTATAATCTTAGTTGATGGGCCAAATTGAATCGGGTACTTTTGATGGATAGGAGAAGGTGTTAAGGTGGTGGAATAAGTAGGTCTGTTTGATGCTGATAGCTTTAGCCTCTTGACAACATCTTCACATAGCGTTTCAACGTTAAACATGTACATTCCTTAGCAAGGTGCTCTCGAGATAGGTACTTCTCAAATATTCTTGAAGTCTTTAGGAAAGTTCAAGCTGTACTTGAGGCTTTTAGTGTTGCTTTTGTTCAGAAGGTTCATTTTCGTGCAACTGCACCATGCCTTTTTGACGATGATAATTTGAAGTTTTAGAGATTCACATTCTTTACCCTTTGTTTGTGTTTTGATTAAATTGATTATATTCCTACGCCTTTCTTTGAATTATTCTTCTTGCCTAGAGATTGTTCCCTTAGATTCAACCGTTGGTGGTGGTAGAACTTAAGATTCTTATTCCATATCATTGCAGTAGAGTTGGGCGTAAAACATTAGAGAAAGTAAAATACTTGAGCATCTTTCTTTTATTTGGTACTGCAGGTCAAGGGAGGGAACAAAATTGTAGACAGATGAAGTTTTCACAATTCCCCAATTTCACATTCTTTGTGATTAGTGCTCATTCTGTTCTATAATCATGCAAATGTCTTATCGCTGGTGAGCTTTGTTTTGCCATATTCTCCTTTTGTCTTTGTCATGAGCCTGATAACTTGACCTATTCTTTGATGGTTGACTGCAGCTTGCAGAGAATTTAGTATATAACATCATGGAATTAATGGCAGGAATTTATTATTTGTCCACTTAATTCTGGATTCTAATTAATTGAACAACTTTTGATGATACTATTTACCGAGTTTTTGCATACTAAGGAAAAATGGTGATGGATGGTTTGGAGTTAATTTCCTCTTCATGAAATTGTCATGCTGTGAAGTTGGAAGTCATCGCATGAATATTATTTCTACAGCATATGTCTGGTATTGAAACTTGAATATTTTTTGAAATGCCTCAGCTTCACATCGCTATAAATGCTTGAAGCTTGACTGAGGAATGTAATCTTTATCTTTTACAGTCAGTTTGCACTGGGCAATTTTTTCGTGGCATTTCCTATTTCTGGCTAGATGTGATGTAATACCATTATGTACGAAAACTATTGGGTTAGGCTATTGGCTACTCTGGTTATCGATTGAGTGTTCTAGGAGACTATTGGTTTTTCAGTTTATAATTCATTTTTTCCCGATATAATGACAAAGGGACTATTTTCTCATAGTGAATGGATGAAGCTTCATATTTCCATGCATTTATATTGGCACTCGATACTTTTGGCTATCGACACCTTTATTGGTGTACATTTGGTAGATTTAAATTCTTAGTCGTATGATGATATTGCTCTAAGATGCGCATATTATTGGTTAGATGGGTTTATTAACCAACTTTGACATGGATGTTAAAGGTTGATATGTAGGTTTGGTAATCGAATTGAGCACGACTCTTTCCTTGTCAACCATATCCTTATTGTTACCTTGGATTTATGTAGGAAATTTAACAACTTTAGGAGACAATCTAATTGATATAATAATAGAAATTTAATTAATTGAAGTTAAGAATTTACATTGATTAATAAAAATTAAAATTTTATAATGAATGAATATATAAAATATACATATGTTAATAAAATGAATAAGATGAAACTAAATTTATTAACGAAGGAAGATATAATTATAGGAAACGAAAAAATATTTTATATAAAATAAGAAATTTAATTGATTGATGATAAGAACAAAATTTATTAATTGATAACATAATTTACCAAAATGGTTATTCAAATTTTTTAAATGATAGAATTATAAACATTTAAGATAAAATCATGAAATAATATTATGGAGTGAGACTGAGAGTGGGGACTAGAGAGTAACTAATCGTTGCAGTAAGAATCATCAATCACTTAACATCATATTTACTATTATAATATTAAAATCAAAGAAATCTTAAGCATATGGTAAGAATTAGTAAATAATTATATATACCTTCATTGTTGAATATTTTTATCAAAATAAAATCCACTTAATTGATGAGTACGAGTATGTGTATAACTAGTCACTTCTGCATCCCTATGAATATACAAATTAAAAATATATATAAGGTAAGATAATATAAAAATAGATGAAATTGATATATCAAATATAAAAAAATTTACTTTCAATATCTTCATCATCTAACCAACTTCGAGCACACATAAGGGCTTCCACATTAAGAAGATAAAGTCGAGCACAATGAAGAATAATAATCCAACCACCAGTGCTAAAAGTAGACTCCGAAGCAATTGCAGATGATGAAATTGCTAATAGGTCTCTGCAATTACTTGCATGATAGGAAAATTATTTCTACAACTCTTCCACCACAACAATACATCAAACTACACATCTTCATATTTATCATGCAATCAAATATTTATCTAACTCCATTATATCGTACGAAATCCTAACTCTTTTTTCTTTTATGAATTTTGCAAATGAAAGTAACACACAGCTTTTAGATGATGAGCTCGAACATAAAACTGAAGTTGTTGATAAATAATCTAAACTATTGTGAATTTTGTCAATTCTGAGTTGATAATCATTAAACAAATCATAACATAATTGTTTAATAACATCTACATGCTATTGAGCCTGATTACCATACAACATATTATATATAAAATTAACCCCCTCTATTTTGTAGCTCAGTTCTAAGACGTATATGACTTCAATAGTATGCCCAACCATATGCCAATAATAATTTAGTTTCTCCGTCATCTATTCAGCCAAAATTCGAATAACCTCGTTGGAATCAAATATCCAATTAGATAAAGTTTTCTTCATCTCACACTTAGCACTAAAGCAATAATGTGAAGTTCGATATTTTGTTCCTGAAAATAATTTAGTCATAGTATAAAATAATTTCAACTTTGTACAAAGTTCTCTAGCCAACTCCGATTGGTCTTTTACAAGCATTAAGTATACTAAGAATCTCTTTATCTCAGTTTGGTAAACACCTCAACATATTGGATTGCTAACTCTAACATTTTTAAGGTTGAATTCCAACTGGTTGGAAATCCAAAACTAACTTCTTCGTATTTGGAATGCATAATAGTCGTGTAATTTCTTTAAATTTCTCAACTCTTTTAGGTTTTACACTCCAATATACTACACTATTTCGAATCAAATCTATTCCTTCTTTTATCACCTCTAACCCATCCTTTACAATCAAATTCAGAATATGCGCAAAACAACATATATGAAATAACCTTCTACCAACTAATAAGCTCCCAACTCGCATCTTATTCTTTAACTTTTCAATCATAGCATTATTTGTGCTACAATTCTCGACTATTATAGTGACAATTTGATGTCAATATTACAATATATTAAACAACCTCCTAATACGGTTGTTAACCTTTCACTTGTATGTGGTGTCGACACATAAATGAAACCTCCATCTACAAACATGACTAACGTCAATCATAACATAATCAAAAAGGAAATTATATCAATATTAAAGAATATAAATTACCTCAAAAGTTTATTACTTAGAGTCCAGTCATTGTTGACATAATGTGTTGTCATCGCCATATAACCCTTTTTTTGATTATCGACTATCCACATGTCTATTTTAATAGCAATTTGTTCTTCAATGCTCGACAATGTTCATAAAAGTTCTTATCCTCATATATCTTCATAATGTTCATTTTCAATGTATTCGAGTTGGAATCTTAAAGGTTGGTTGCAGTGTGTTGCAAAACATTCTAATTTTTTGGTATCAATTATAGATCGTGGATGTCTATCACCAATTACCATAAAAGCAATAAAAAATCTTGCACTATTGCTATCATAAGATGTTGCAGTCATTTCATTCTTCCTTCTCATAAGGTTATTGGTAAAAAATGTTTGACCTCCTAATACGATATTCTTTCTATTGCATAAATTCACATGTCTCTTCAAATGAGAGGTTTTACCTTTTGAACTCCCAACCGACATCTTCTGACAATATTTACATTCAACTTTTTCTACTCTGTCCATTGATCTACTCTTATTGAAGTGATTTCAAACTTTACTTTTTAATTGACGTGGACTTCTATCTTCACTTGGTATGGGATTAGAAGTTTCCACTTTTGTCTCTTATAATAGATTACAACTCTCCACTTAAGGAATATGTTCATCCATCTGAAACAGTCAAACATACCAATATATATATTATTCATAATCATAATGAGAGATCATAAATCATAATCATAAATTTAGAGATAATCTATGACTTGCACAATCACATTTGTGTATTTGACTATGTAAGTCATTGAGATTATGTCACTCAACTTGTGTGTATTTTCACGGACTTATACGGTCACATACACAGGTTATGAAGTTTTTGTGCAGATTTACACAGTTACCTACACAAACGTGTATGTCACCTAATCATACTTACATGGTCAATTACACGTGTGTGTATATAATTGTATAAGTTCTGGAAACTTCACTTCACGGTTACTTACACTATCACATACACACCCGTGTATATGAATGTATAAGTCCGCGAAAACATGCCTCAGATAGCAACAATCCTAGAAATTCCATTATTTCACAAATTCAATCTTTAACTAAAAGATTCAAAACTAGAATACGATGAAGAAATTTACTTTGATAGGTGGATGGTGAAGAAGCAAAAAAAGACGATGACGGGGTGGTAGGAGGGAGTGCTAAGACTACAAGAGGACGACAAAAGATGTGGAGGGAGGCAAAGTGGGTGGTAGGCCGATAGTGGGCGATAGACTGGTCAGAGAGAGAAAAAGAGAGAGAGAGAAATAAGCTAGTCGAAAAAAAACAACACAGGAGAGGGAGAAAAGGTTGGAAAAAACGACATAGGTTAAAGTGTAAAACGTCTTTTAGCCTAGATTGACTTGCGTCGTTTTACTTCGTAAAAAACGAAAAGCTTACCCTAAAATAGAAGCAAAACGATACCATTTAAATTTTAAAATCAATCAGGCCTTAAGTCGGGCTTAGGCTCACCCAATTGGTTTTTACCATTAAGGCCTAAGGTTCGGTCAACCCAAGCCTAGCTCGTCGGCAACCCAACCCTCAAATGCCATCCCTAGGTATACCTCACCTCGTACAGAAGTGGTCCTTTTTTTGTTTTTCACAATCTTACTTAGCCAAGCGTGGCCGTTGACAGCCCGACCCTCAAATGCCATCCCTAGTTATAACTCACCTCATACGGAAGTGGACTGTGGTCCTTTTTTTTTGTTTTTCACAATCTTACTTGAACTCAAATTGATCTGTGAATGAACGGAGGCAGGGTGTTCCGTCTAAATAGAGTCCACTCTTGCGAAGATAAACCTCCGAAACAAATGAGAGTAGAATTAGGAAATACTCCACTTCCTCACGCCTCGTCTCCTGTCCTTGTTTTTTTATGACTAAACTAAAAACTAAGTACTAGAGTGAACAAAGTCCCTTTCTGGAAATTTTAAACAATAAGTTAGAAGACTTTGGTTTTCCTTTAGATCGTCTTACAAGCATTTAATTGCCAAGTGGAGTCTTATGAATGTGATATCCAACGGTTGGTGATGCAAGATGCTAGACTTTGCATTCCAAAAGCTGACTAAGATGTAGGATTAGTTTGTTGCGTGATTTACCAACAAGAAAAAAGAGTAAAATTTATAACATAGAAAGTAATGAAGTCGTACTTTTAATGACCTTGTCTTTGCACTGTACGTAATACTACTACTCCTATACGATTTCTTCAAGACCATTTACATGTATCTCACTCGAAACTTCAAACAAAGTCGTGGCAAAAGATATTACGGAATTCAACATTCAAAAAGCCACGGAAAAGTGAATGCGCAACATCATCACAACTTAGACCTTGGTAATTAATATTTTTCCATCGTTCAAATTAAGGAATTGAAACTAAGGGAATTACTGTACAAGAAACCAATTTATGGTTTAAAATGGTATTTCCTCCCCTCTCGATTTTACTGTGGGACTTCGAATTGAGTGTGATGATACCTTCATTTATGCTTGATTTTAATTATAATACATACTCCATCCTATTCAAAATAAGTGTCGTTTTAGAGGAATGCACACTTATTAAGAAAGTTAATAAAATGTCTGATATACCCTTATTAATTACATGTTAAAGTACTTTGAAAATATAATCTGTGTAATCTATGTAATTAAGATGTGAGAGATATTAAAGAGTAATTTTGGAAGTAAAATTATAAATATGCATAAAAAGTCACAAACGACACTTATTTTAAATAATTAAACACTTATTTTGAATTGAAGAGAGTATATCCCTTAAGCTAATTAGTTAATAAAATCAACTTGGGCGGTTTGTGTGTTTAAGTGTTTTTGGCTACAGAACACAAGAGTCAATTTCTTGTTTTGAACGTGAACGATATCACCTAATGTTGTTAAGGATGCAACAAATAATCTGACCTTTAGGCGTCTATTCTATATCATTCATCAACTTGCGTGCTGTCACCATATGGTAAAACATTTCCCTTCTTTTGCTCATCGTCATTTAGCATTTCGGTGGGAGATACCCTTCTCAAAAGCCTAGTCATAATTAATTATTAGCCATTACAAATTAAGTAACATTTTGCAAGATTTGATATTGAAAGACTTTGATTCTGATAAAATTATATTCAGTGGTTGAAGACTCATCAGATATTGACCATTTCCCCTTAAGGATAAATAATTTCTGATTTTTTTGGCAATAATTAAAGAAAAAAAAAGAGTTTGTGTTCATGCATTTAGATGTGCCTTTCGAAGTTTGAACAGACCATTTTGTAATTTAATATTCACAAGAGAGTTTTGATGTGTGAAAATGAAAACTAAAATGTTCTCTATTAATTATCATGTGCTTAAAATTTTATAAAAAATGAGAAATTTCAATAACTTTGAAATAAAATTAATTGAATGTAAGAATTCAATACATATCAGATTAAAAAAATTGTTTAAAGAATTAGATGAATTTTTTATTTATATCTTACTATATTGATCATGCATATAGTTGAATAACAATAAGTTCTCTCGAGAATAACAAATGTAATAAACAACTGTATTACACACATTAATTAAACTACAAATTCATCCTAGTATTAATTACAAATAAAATTTGAATGAACAATTTCTCTGATCTGCATAATATGCACTTCTGCGATACTTGGGAAGAAGGTGCTGATCTACTCTCCAATAGGCCATAATGGTGATGATGCCGTTAATCTGCAATACCAGAAAGAAACGTTAACATTTAGTTTTGAAAAAATGTTATATCGCTGAAGCAAGCTAGCTAGGCACGTACTGATCAAGAATATCTTTCCAGTAATTAGAGCCGTCAGTTTCGTCGTCCAGTATTTTCTCCCAAGCTTCGAAGACGCTAGAATCAGGTGAGCTGTTGAGATGGTTTAATGGTTCGCAGTTGCTCTCCATTTGGTTGACAGTGGAACTCTCAGGAGAGGCTGAGGTTGAAGCTAATTTCGGAAGAAGGCTTTCTTTTCCATATGAAGTGCTTGTCAAGCTATTATTCAAGCTTTCATGATCAAGTATACCCTCAGAAGAATGAGGTACAGCTTGGAAATCATTGCTCTGGAAAGGGTTGACAGTCGCATTTAAAAGACTGTCAATGTTTGCTCCTAGTCCCTCGGTGCAAAGGTTTTTTTCCCCATTAATTACTCCTCGAGACCCCAAGAGGGTAGAGTAGTCTAAGCTCGGGAGTGTTGTGGTACTCAACATCTGAATCACGTTTTGCAGTATCTGGAGTTTGGCAAGTTGTGAAACATCTGCCTGTAAAGTTAAAATATTGCTCCAGGGACTAAACAAGTTACCGCCAAGTTGGGTTGTGCCGACCAACTGTGAGAGATTCATAAGGTGATTCAGATCAGTTCTTGGTTTGTGTGTGTTTGGGTCGATTCCCATTTTAAGAAGTTTCTTGCGGATGTGGGTGTTCCAGAAGTTCTTGATTTCATTATCAGTCCTCCCTGGAAGATGGGCAGCAATCCTCGACCACCTGCAAGTGTCATGTCAACTAGAAGTTCACATTTGTTCAATACAGAAATAAGTAACAAATTTAAAAACCATAATACAATCAGTAGGAATTAAGTTTGGTGACGAGTAGGTAGGTATACACCTACATAGTCAGGTGTCAATGTTTATAGTTGCCACTTGCCAACGTTAAAAAGAAAAACACCATGGTTAACTTCAAGTCCTGAATATATCTTTTTTTCGAAAATGCTAAAAAAAGAAGAGAAAAGAAGAGCATATATACTTGTTTCCGATAACTGAATGAAGGTTAATAATGACCCGCTCTTCTTCGTCAGTGAAGGTTCCTCTCTTGATATCAGGTCGCAGATAATTTGTCCATCGTAACCTGCAACTCTTTCCGCACCTGTTCAGTCCTGCTAGCTTGGGGAGTTGTTTCCAGTTTCCATGTCCGTTTCTGCTGATATAATCAACGAGTTTCTCATCTTCCTCTGGCATCCATGGCCCTTTCTTCAAGTTAGCACCAGTACAACATGGAGGTCGAACCATTATTGCACAAATTGATCAACAAACAAATCAAAATATTATTAGACGTAAGAAACAGATAGAGGTAGAAAGAGACTTGCTTGTATCAATCGAGGGCGTTTGTTGATTTCAAGGTCCTACAGAGACGATGTTGCTTATATAGATGCAAGAGAGACGTATATTGTACGATAATGTCTTATTCTTATGTCTCCAGGCAAAGCGTAGGAAGTCATCAGGAACTATCTCCATCTTAAGAGTTGAAGACTAAAGCATTGTTGAAGATGCGGCTATTAATTAGGTGTCGAAATCTTTTGACCTTATTTAACAACTTTAACCTTTGTAGATGTCTACTTGTTCATTCAAGAAGAGGTCCTAAAATATAAACCTACTTATTATTAGACAAAGCATCATATGCCAATGGCAATAAGAAAATTAATGAATTGTAAGAAAACCAGATGTAGAATTAGTTGATACTGTAGTTTCTATAACCTTATTGCTCTTTCTTAAAATCAATATTCCTATTCATGCTCGAACTTATGGATGAAATTGGCACAAAAAGAATGGCCATTAACAACTGTTGCGTGAAGCATTATAGAAAGTAATGTACCTCGACCATCGTTGACATATTTGTATACCATGGTTAGAAAACTAATTATTGTTGAAATTACATCTCTATAAAAATCAACCGAGTT
>JANIHZ010000001.1:25159193-25171252 GCA_027478365.1 Erythroxylum rufum
ATTATAAATTGTTTAATTGGAGAATTAAAGATAAATTAAAAGAAGTTTTAATTTATCTAATTCTAATTATGAATTATAATTATAATTTATAATCATTGCCAATATATTTGAAAACTTAATGGGTCTCACATATAGAATGGGTTGGAGAGAGCAAAGTTAATTTAATCAAGTTAGATTTGAGTATAAAGTTTGATAAACTTTATGATTAAATATGAGATAAATAAGGATCAATATAAGATATTGAATCTTATTTAGGCATCATTGATATTTAATTAGAATTATTTGTAATTCTAATTAAAGTTTAATTGAAATTAATATTTAATTTCAATTAAAGTACTAAAACGTCCAAAGTTTATTATAAATAAGCTTGAGCTCTATGGAGCTAGCACTTCATGCTTAACTCTCTCTGTAAAAGTTACAGAGTTCTCTTAATCTATTCTGTGGATACCGTTAAAAGCCGGAAACTTGTGAGGCTACGGTGGTTAAGACGGATCGATTTCGGAAACGATTCAAATGATACAACAAAATAAATATCAAACTTCGGAATAAGGTACGAATTAAATTTCGCTTTATTATGATTTGTTAATCATTTTATATAATTAAATAGATCTTGATTTTTTAAAAATCAAAAGTCACGAAAAAATTTCGTGATTATTCCGTTGTAGTCGGAACAGATCCCAGCCCAATTTCCTAACATTAGTTACAATACACTTGTTATCTTGTCTCTTCTAAAGGTGTTTTTAGCCGTTTGTAACTTCATTCGTTGTCGTAGGTGTTCGTATTTTATAACTTGCGGGTATTATTCTGTGATGTTCTGAACAATAAAACGATATATGATATGGTGGAATCTAAGAAGGATGGCTATATTGTCCAGTTAACAAGAGACTTCCATTTGATGGTAATACCAATTTTACACTAGCAATTCTTGAGATTATGTCTTCAAATTAAGTGCAAAATACATTACGAACAACCATAGAGCCAAATTATGCATCAATAGTCGCACCAAACCATCCAATATATATATATATATATATGTGACAACTGAAACCACCCAACTCTTAAACTCATTCCTTTCCAACCAGAAAAAGCAAAGTGGATCATGGGAATTCTTAATCATGACACAAATGCGAGTGACTGCCTACTTAAACTAATCAAATAAAGAGTGCAGCTACTCTTCAATGGTCACTCGCCAAGAGTGGTTCGGTCTTAGAGCAGTTTGCGCTGAAGCATTGACAAGACCCTGAAGCATTCTCAAAATCTCTGATGTGTCTTCCAAGTAGTACTTGGCCTTGCTCGGCTTCTGGCCAACCGTGCATGCAAACACTTCAGCTACTGGAGACAGAAAAGGCCCTTCCCTCGCACTCATTATAACCTCAAACATGTCCTCATCCGACCGGTCATCTCCAATACAAAGAACAAAGTCCGCAATCATTCCCCTCTCCTGCATTGTTGTGAGGAGCCGTTCCGCCACAAGACCTTTGTTCACACCCTATCGCGCCAAGAGACAATTGGAACTTAATAAACAAAATTCATATGATAGATTCTTGAGCAAAAACTAAGTTTTATAATCTGTTTCAATGAAAGCAAAGCAGAAGTTAACAAGTAGTCAGTGAGAATTATGGCCTTATAGTTGAAGGGCTGGAACAGAAAGGCTGACGAAATATTTTCGCAGCAAACCAAATAGATTCATTTAAAATTGATTCTGAACATAATACTGTTCTTGAGTGTCAATTTTAAGATTGTAATCAAATATTGCCTCTCCATCTCAAGGAAAAACCAATAGACTCAACAGCTTAAGGCATAATGTGAAATTTCTAAGTGCTTGCATTAACTTCAGGCACAAACCAAATAACACCAACCCCACCTAGTCAACCCCCCTAAGTTCACTTTTCCAGTTAATCATATATGGCCATTAGGTATGAATGGATCAACGCCTATTCTGTGTAAGATAAAGCAACAGGTCAGAACCGATATTGTCTTACGTTTGTTACTGCAAATGTAAGCTTGTCAGCAGAATCTCTAAGAACCAAGAGTATCCCATGTTCAAACTGATTATACATAAATATGCCTTGATGAACCGGAAATACCGCCTTCCATTGTTGCACATGCACAATGTTATTCCAAAAACATTTTTCAGACAACAAACTATACACCCTTCTGCCTACATGTTAGAACCTCTAGGTGTGTTTCTATGCACTTCTGCACTAGTTCTTCAAATAACAATATAAGGGGTGAAACCTATTCCCTTTAGGATCAAGTCCAACTCCGCGAGCCTTTGGTAATTGAAAGGCTGGCATGCCTCATACAAGAAATTTTGGCAGTAGAAATTTGTTAAAAGGGAAAGATAATGAAAATTCAGATTTAATGTCATAGCATATAGCCACTCAACCAAGGCAAGATTTTACACTAATCACAACTTGCCTCGTAGAGCAGAAACCCAACAGACCAATATTATAGATAATTAAATCCAAAACCATGCATTATGTATTAATTGCAAGTTAAATTACACAGAATGTTAGCATCATTTCAATACAATAATTTATCTCGTGCCATATTAGGAATTGATTCACCCCAAACTTAAATCGTTGGATGATATCTCAGTAATCTTCATCATGCATTAACTTTATACATATATCTGAATGGAAAACAACATATATGCTCATGATATCTTCACATTAAGTCAGAGAATACTCGTTTTGTTTCTTTTTTAAGGTGCATCATGAAGAGTAAAGGCTGATTTAAACCTAGTATGAGGAGAAATTTTTCGATGTGAAAGATACCGTGCAAAATGTTCTGATTATATATAACTTATCTACATAATCCATTGGGTCATATTCTGCCCCAGTGATACATAAGAAAACGCAAGCAACTAAAAACAGCCTGTGACAGATAGTGTAAAAACAACCTAACATGCATTAATCATATATATATATATATACATGTACATATACATATACATATATACAAAAAAATAATCCCATGTCAAGGCATCAACATTTTCATATATAACGTCACCTTTACCTATCTTCGAGATAATGAAGACAGCATGGTCAATATTCCAAATCTTAGAGAATAGTTTCATAAGCACCAAGGTAAGTTTTCCTTGACTCCAACTAATCCAAGTATAAGAAACCAGTAATTACTAAGACCTAGTGATGATCTAAACAAATCTAGGAGAGACAATTTGTAGAACTGACCTGAGGCTTAACTTCTACAAGGTGTTGGCCACTCTTGACAGAAACAGGTTCATTGGCAAGAACACTTTCAAGGTGATCTAGAAGCTCCTTGGCCTGACAAGAGCCAAAATCTGGATCTGCATATTGGTAATTCCAAACAAGAGCACTCTCTTTGGTCTCAATGGCTGACCCATCAGTTGTTTCAGCATAGAGTTTCATTACCGGCTCAGCAATCTGTTTCCAGTCAAAATCTGGAACTAACACACATGTCTCCCATTCTGCTTCATGATTTGTCCTGTAAACAAAAATCAAGGTCAACTTAGAGATATCATTCTCCAATCTGATATTTTCGGTGATCATGCATCAGTTCCTACTTTAAATGCAATTTAGCACTTGTATCAACTAATGGTAACACCAGTATCCCGTGCTTTATAAATATAATTAGTAGAATAACAACTTTGTGCCTCAACATTTCTCTCCCTCCTGTTAAATATCATTTGACTAGCACATAGCAATCTGATATCAAAACGCTATGAAAAGCCCATGGCAGGCTAGAAAAGATACTGCTAATACCTCAGGAAATATCCATGCTCTGCTGCAATCCCAAGCTTTTCAGAAGAAGAAAACCATTCAGTTAGAGTTTCCCTGCCTTTCCCACTAACAAGGAAGACAACATTCTTGAGGTCTCTACACAAGTTGTTTAAGATTCCAACCACCTCTGCATTAGGATTCATACTAATTGAACCTGGCTGAACCATAGCACCATCATAGTCCATAAGGATTGCTCGGCATTTGGTCCTCTTATATGCTGAAACTATATGATCAAGTGAAAGTTTCCTAAAGTTTGGATCCAGTGCAATTACCCGAAAACTCAAACCAAAACCAATTCCCCAGCACCTTTTCCTCATATGGTCCCTACATGACCGTTCAAGATCCTGCAAAAAGCTGCGTGCCCAATATGCAACATCATGTGTACTTACATATCTATAATGCTTCTCATGTCGCATTTGTTTTTCTTGCTCAGAGAGAACGAGCGCAGAATCCATAGCTTCTGCAACAGAATCGATGTTCCATGGATTTACACGAATGGCTCCACTCAAAGATGGAGAGCATCCAATAAACTCAGAGACAACCAACATGCTCTTCTTTAGGGCGTTTTGATTAAGCCCCAAAGTCTCATCCAGCTTCTCATTTCCTTGCCGGCAAATAATATATTCATATGGTATCAGATTCATTCCATCCCGCACAGCTGTAACAAGACAACATTCTGCGATAACATAGAAGGCAATGCGCTCATAAAACTGAAGAGGGGTGTCAATTAAAACAACCGGCACATATCCTGGCCTTCCAAATGTCTCATTGATCCTTTGTACAGTGGCCTTAGTTTCACACTGTACCTCATGCACATCCCTTCCTCGCCCTCTTGCTGGGTTTGCAATTTGGACCAACACAACTTCACCAATTTTATCATGATGCTGCATGAGCAATTGTTCCATTGCCAAAAGTTTCAAGCTAATCCCCTTAAAAATGTCCATATCATCTACTCCCAGCATAACAGTTTGACCACGAAAACGTTCCTTCAGCTCTGCAACCTTAGATTCTGTCTCAGGAAGATTCAGAACAGATTGGAGCTGGCCTATGTGAATTCCCACAGGAAGAATCTTAATACTGACAGTGCGGCCATAATACTCAAGCCCTATGTATCCTCTTTTAGATTGATAAGAGAGACCAAGCATTCTACTACAACAAGATAGGAAGTGCCTCGCATAGTCAAAAGTATGAAAGCCAATGAGGTCAGAGTTAAGAAGTGCTCTTAACAATTCATCCCTTACAGGAAGAGTCCGATATATTTCAGATGATGGGAAGGGACTATGGAGGAAAAACCCCAGCTTCACACTATTGAACCTCTTCCTAAGAAATGTTGGTAAAACCATCAAATGGTAGTCATGAACCCACACATAATCATCGTCAGGGTTAATCACTTCATTCACTTTGTCGGCAAATATCTTGTTCACAGAAACATATGCCTGCCAAAGGGACCGATCAAACCGGCCACCTAGGTCTGGTGATAGGGGAAGCATGTAGTGGAATAAGGGCCACAAGTGCTGCTTACAGAATCCATGATAGAATTTACTAAAAAGATCAGGTGGGATAAAAGCTGGGACACACTTAAAGGTCTCTAGCAACGTTTGTGATACATCATCTTGCTCACTTGGGTCCACCTCTTCCTTTAAACTCCCAACATAGATAACTTCTATATCTTCTCCTAGGCCATCTTTGAGTTGTAAGAGAAGTGAATCCTCATCCCAGCTAAAGCACCACTTACCACTGCCGTCCAAACTTCGATGAGCTCGAAGAGGAAGTTGGTTGCCCACAATGATCACCCGCTCTTGAGAAACTGAAGATGGCGGATTGGAATCCACACTATTGTTGTTTTCATCATCTAGCTCAGATAAAGCTCCGGTCACAGTGGCCACTCGAGAAAACCTCTTCCTGTCACGACTAAAAGTTGGGGCATTACCAGCAGCAAGATCTAAGAGGTTAGAATAAGATCTTGAAGTCATTGTGAGGATAGTCTGTGAACTTCAAGTCTACTCAGAGTTATCCTGGTTATCATTCATCTGAATTCCAAAGTCAATCTCTGCATCAACGAAACCCACATAACAAAGAACGATCAAGGAAAGGAAAAAACTCTGACTTTCTCTATGACAAAAAGACATTTAATTTTCCAATAAGCAACTCCAAAAAGGACAACCTTATTTCAAATAAGCCAGCAATTTTAGCTCATCATAGTTGTAGAATAAGTCCATGAAAATTTCTTGATATTTTGCAAATTTAAGAGCTTGTGTTGTCATGTAACAACCTTATAACCCATACAGCTCGAACTGAATAACCAGTTATAACCATAAACCCTCTCTTAATAACTCAAAACAAAATAAAATTAAACAAAGTTGCTTAGTGCGAAACGTATGGTGGAGTTAGGAAACTCCACAAATATAGGAAAACATGAAATCTAGCAGGGATTGATACACCCAAAAGATAAATCTGATGAACTAGCATTTAATAGTGATCAAATCACCTGCTCCATAATACCCAAGAATACTAAAATGAGATGTCAACACAACAGAACATTAACTCAATAACAAAACAATCTACAGCTGGAGGACTGAAAAAGCATCCGTAGAGAAAAGAATAAAGCAGGTAACTTGAACTAGCACCAAAAAATAAGACTTATAAGTGGAAATATATGCCAGCAAAAGTATCAGCAAGCGGCATCCAATAGTGAAGAAAGAACAATAACGGCAAGAAAGACGTAAATTTCGGACGGTGAAGAACAAGAAGATAAAAAAGGAACTTACGTTTGAAGTTTGGATAGACAGATGGAACATACAGAGGTAGAAACTGAAAGATTCTTTTTTTTATCTCTATCTTTCCCCTCCCTCCCCTTACGCTTTGAGAGAGGGGTGGCGATGTTAGCAGATCTTTAGCTTTGCTTTTCCAGTTCTTGCAAGTTTTACACTACTAAGATTTTGTTGCGTTCTCTCCAAAGGCATCAAACGGGTTTACTTTATAGAAAGCATTTGATTCTCTCCCAACTCAGTCACTCGTCTACACTCACTCGCTGCTTCTCCATCATCCACTGTGAGCGATGGATGGTGACATAAGGAACAGAAAAACAGTGTGTTCCCATTTCCATTTTTAACTATGGTTGAGTTCATTGTTAATGATTATTTATTAGAGATGAAAATTAAACACCTCAGTTTTCCTACCAAACTCTTCATTGTGATAGGCGTGTCAAACTCGAGTTGCACTATGGCGCGTCATGTAAGCTTTGCTCAATCATTGGAGACGTTCGCCATCATCAACAACCAGTAAAATTTTGGGTGAAACATAAAATTTAGAAACGTCCAGTACTTTAATCCTGTGTTTGGTTAGTGTCTTCGGGAAAAAAACGGACGAGAAGAATGTAGAAATTTTATCCTCCGTTTTGTTTGTTTGCCACCTTAGTTATTTTTGTTCCGTCACTGTTTCCAAAATTTTTACGTATACATTACATTCATGTAATGTAAAACTCTTCCCTTTTATCCTATTTTTTTCTATTATAAATTTTCATCTTAAGCAATGATATAATATTACATTACATTCCATTATATTAATAACCACTCAACCAAAAATAACGTTATCCTGCCCCACCAAGAAAAACTAAGGTCTATCTAATAGACAATGTGTTCTTCCATTAATTTTTGACCTAAGCCCATAAATACCATGACATTGGTGTTTCAGTGCTGTTCTAAAAGACCTTCCAAAGCGTAGCTAAGGTTTAATTCTATTTTCCCATAATTCATTATAAAGCAAATCATAATACTATAAATTTTAATTAAAAATATATAGAAATTACGTGACATCATTTTAAAGGCTAAATTAAATTTTGTATGTATTAACAAATAAATTAGCTTTTGAAGTCAGTCCAATTATTTTTGCTACTTTTTGATTTTTCTAAAATCTCATGTTCTCATTTGTTTAATATTTTCACAATTTTCTATATCCCAAAATTATGATTACTGTAGATTCTATATTTTGATGTAGGCATGAAACAAAGTACAATAACAACAATGTTTAGTATGAATCTTCCTAATTTGCGAAGTTTGAAAAAATCTAATAATATGTAATTTTATTATTAACTAGTTTAGAGATTGTTTACAAATGACTCATGTATTAAAAGAGATAATAAAAATAAAATAAAAAAGAAGACATAATAATTAAAAAAAGTTTAGAATAATAATATTAATAATGCCAATATTAACAATGGTGGCATGGTACAAAGTCTTGAAAACAAATAACAAAATTTAAGTTTATTCAATAATTAAAGAATTTTATAGAAGCTCGAGCACTGTCGGTAATGCACACAAGTTATTTCCAATGGCTAGGTCTTGAAGCATTACAAAATGTGAATAATTATAAGTCATTTTCATATCTTTTTCAGTGATACCTGTCCACGAATTTGCATAAGCCATATGAAGACAATATTATTAAAATATACGAACAAGAGTAGACAAATTCCTCCACGATTACTATTTTACCGTCGCCAAATGACATAAAACAATCCGCACACGCACACATGTACCATTCTTAGGCCTAGTTTTAGAAATTTAGCTCCAAGGATTAGGATCTGCTCAACTTTCACTAGGATACTCAATTCATGCATTTTTATTTGGAATATGCATATTTATTATGATCAAGTAGTCAACTAGTGATTCGACGCTCGTTTCAATTTTTTTTCCCAAATAATCTTAATATAAAAAGAAGAATAGTTTTGGAATAAAGATTGCATATATTATAACTTTTTTCCCGACTTCGCCATACGAAGAATCTTGTGCACAATCTTATGTCTCGGATGCATTGATTTTTTTGACTTAATATGAAAAAAAGGGTGTAATGATTATCCTTTTTAAGTTTATAAATTAACAAGACGTTTGGTTTGAGCACGAGGTTAGCTATAAATATGGGTATAATAGTAGAAGGAGATGAGAATGGATATGAAAAAAAAAATGATGTTTGATTTGTAACTTAAATTTCTGTATGAAAATAATTTGTCCTTCATATATTTATTAGGACTATCTCCAATAAACATATGTTTATTGGTTATTCTCTTGATTAAATCATAAAACGATAATATATAAGAAAAAAAAGGAGCAAAAGCCCCATTTATAATGAGATGAAATCAGGTTTTATCTAGTTCATTTTATATCAAATTAAAACGAGGGATTTAAGAAAATATACCTGGAGGCGCATAACAAAAAATTTGTTCGTTGATGAGACGTGATAAGACAGGATGGGAGATCGTAAAGAATTGAGAGACGATAAAGAAATAAAGAGGAAGGTAGAGCAAAAGCTAAGGATAAAAGAATAAAAAATAAACGTGATAAAAACTTATATTATAATGAAAACTCAATACTCACCTTTCTCGGTGGATTTAGTAAATTCTCAAATTTAATGGAATAAATCCATTCCTTTAAAATTAAAAACTTTAAAATAAATATCATTTTTTACAATTATTCCATTCTTTCGTTCCTAAACTTTCAAACCAAAAGTCCCTTAAATTTTGACTAAACTTACTGCAGCTTCCACCTTTTCTTCCCTGTAAAGGTTAGATCCTGAGAGCAAAAGCTAGGAAAGCAATCATATGTAAAAGGTTACTAAAACTAGTTAAAAGGGTCACTTTACTTACCTAAAGCAAATTAAAACGTAAACAATATGGCTTAGTTACCGTAAGAAATCATTAAGGGGAATCGAATTTGTAATTGTTAACTTTTAAAAAAAACTGTGATTATGACTTTCGTAATGATTCCAAGCGTTATTTCACTGGCCCAATAGAGCGCGTGGGGGTGAATCACGGTTAAGGAATAGTCATTTCGTTAGGTTTAAGGGGAGACATGCGGCTCGACCGGAAATTGACGACGGCTCAACTTAGTTAATGTCGCTATCGTATATTCTACATTTATACAACAATATTTACTTCGTATTCATAAACTGACTCGACCCAAGTGAGGACAAAAGATATTTCCGTGCGCTGTCCGTCGGCTTTTTCGCACACGTGGCACGCACTCGTTTCTTTTGCTTTTGAAAACTTTCCTAATTCCAATGATTGCCCTTGCCTTTTGTTAGATTCCGACAAAGTGGTGGACCTATTCGCGCAACAACTGTCCTTATCAACCGTCGTCACTCAGTTTGTGGTTTTCCTCTACGTACGTTGCTCTTTTTTGTTTTTCTCTTCTCGTTAATTTTTCTCTTTTACACTTAAAATTTTATATTTTCAAAATTAACATTTGTCTCACCTAGTATTTTGTATTTATTACATAAGTACTTTTGTCTAATTTTTGTTTATTTAAAATTCTAAGATAATATTGTATTGTCAGTTTAACCCCTTTTAGTTTCACGTTGGTGGGTCGTACTGATGTTCTAATTTGTTTTTACCGTGGTTGCTTCTGTTAACTTTTCAATCCAACAGTCTTTATACTTCTTGATTCACGCTAAGGAAGGAATAGTGGAACATTATGTACCATAAAAACAATAATTGCAGCAACTACAAGACATAAAGATTCAGAACAAATTGAAGAGATACAGCAATCCAACTAATCATCTAATTAACTATTTTGCACTTCCAAATACGTAACAATTCCTCTGTTTCACTCTGCAATGGATCGTAAATAGCGGAATCTTCCATGCTGAAGCAACGAAAACCGCCGACATCGCTGCCACCGTCGTCCTTGAAGTAGATGCAATTACCCTTTAATCCTTGAACAGTGTTGGGTGGTAGTGCCACAGAGTGACTATGGCCTAAGAGAATAGCCCAGTTGCTCAACCCACATATTATGATACCCTTGTCTCTATCATCAGTCAATGCGCCGACTTTAAAGTAGCATGTTTCACGTCCGAGACCACCATCTTGTTTATCTTCCATGAATCTGATGACTATACAAACACAATCCCCTATCGCCGCAAGATTCAATTTTTGGCCCCAAAAAAACCACCTTTCTGTGACTACATCTAATATGGGCGGCCAGGAATAAGGATCCACTTGACACCGCACCACTTGCCCGTATTCATCAACACCGTATAATGCTCCTTCGTGGGACAATATATCATCGTACGAGCTGCCAGCTTCTTCTAACAGAGTCCACGTTTCATCACCTTCTTTAAAGCAAGCCAGTTGCCTTGAGTTCCCGTAGATAATCATAACAACATAATCATCGTCCAGGAGGTTGTCAGGAGGGGAAGATAACACAGCCTTACGAACAATGTTGACGTCTTCGTTCAGGGACAGAGGAAGTGGTGGAAGTTGGATCTCGGTGCCATTGACAGTATTGAACAAGGTGATAATCTCGGAGGAGTTGTCAATTGTAATGAGCCAACCTGTGGTCGAACCTCCTATCAGCTTTCCCCGTGGCACAACTTCAAGGTTGAGGGGCTCGGGTTTCTTGACCTTCTTGTTGGAGTGATGTTGAAACTTGAGAACAATGCCAGTACTGCCGTCAGTAGATGGTCGTCGTTTTACTTTCAACTTCGCCATTGTTGCGCGGATTATTCCTCTGGAGATATTTGATCGATCGAAACCAAAACAGGACACAGAGGCTACTTAGGAGTTTGGGTCTATGCTTCTTCATAGTTACAACTACTCATATTTATAGGTTACTCCTCAAAACTAATTAAACATAGGAAATCCTAATAACAAATAGGAAATGTAACTCCGAAACATACTCGAAATCCTTTTCCTGAACTTCGATGTTAAATAGAAATCACAATTTGTAACTATAATTAATTAGTTAAGTGTCTTGGGTCAAAATTAAATTGATTTCAATTCATGATTTTCGGTCAGTACAATTGTATGATTTTGATTTCATTGAGAAATTAACATCATCTAATGTATGAGGCGAACAGTCCAACACCATGTGTGAGCCGTAAGTCCTAATTCGTGTAGGAAATGTAAATTTCTATTGCATTTGGAAAATACAATTACTTGCGGACTTTTCACTCGCAATCGGAATCCCCCCGTTTTTAGTTTTCCGCCTGGAAAATATCCGCATTTTGTGCCTCTCTTTTTTCAGGCTTTCAGATTCTTTTAAGAAAATAACGAATACCTAGTATGGAAATGTAGCAGTAATATTTTGAATCATTTTAAAATATATAATATAATTTTAAATATTTTTAAATTACAAAATAATTCTTCAATATATTTTACTGTATAATTTATAAATTTATATAAATTATGTCTCCAAAAATTATAGCAATACAAATTTAAAATAATAACAATTTATTTACGTCTATTAATATCATTTTTCACATATTTGAGATATAAATAATAACCACAATCAATATAGAAAA
>JANIHZ010000001.1:25199892-25229581 GCA_027478365.1 Erythroxylum rufum
ATTTTATTTTAAAAATAAAAGTTGAAATAAATAGCTAACTAAGAACTGTTTGAAAAGGGAGGAAGGGGGAGGGGGCGGGGGGACACAGGAGGGTAATGTATGAAAAATTTTAAAATCTTTGCTGAAAGTCTTTTTACTTTTCAAAATTTATGGTATTGGTTGGTATTTGGCTGGTATTTTAAATACTGTTTAGTGTCATGTAAAAGTGATTGGTACTAACCGGTAATGACAATCAATATTTTTGAAAATAATTTCGTACCGTTTTTCAATGACTAAAGTAAAAAAATAAAAATACTATTCTTATAATGTAGGGTGAATTGGAATTAATTATCAATCATCCATAACCGTTTTGCTAAAATAAGACTTTTTTTTTAATGAACCAAGCAACCTTAAGAGGCCAATTACGGACAACAATCAATAGAATAATGAAGAACTGAAAAACAATATAATTTTTATGTTCAATGATGTGTAAAGATTATAAGAAAAGAGTAATATGTGGAATTATGTCAATATTTGTAAGTAAGCAAGGATTTTGGACTGAGCTTACTGTATAACTCTCGCTATTGCGATAAATAGTCAATCTAATTTCGATTACTCGTCTAATTTATTATATGAAGGAAATAAACTTATCAAGTGAAATTTAAAGTAATTTAGGGTGAGTTGGTGATGGTTATAATAAAAATGAACAACAACTTGAAGGATCCAATTGTTTTAAGACCAAATGGAAAGCCAAGAACAAAAAACTACAGCTTTGAGTGGAGGAGGTCTAAAAGGAAGATACAAAAAGTGAATAGAGATTAGTTATTAAAAATCAATTTGATAACCTTAATTTCATATACTGACTAATAAATTTAATTATATTTGTGCATGATTATACCATTTGGTCTGAAATTAATTGTTTTTATTTGTTTGTTTGATTATTTTTATTTGGGTTTAGTGAAAGTTAAGGATGAAGTTTCAATTCTATGTAATAACCACATCAAACTAAAGCATGTGTTCTTCTGAATTAATAGGTATATTTTGTTACTGATTTTGGTGTTTAGTATGTATATGTTGTTATAAATGTTAGATTAGATAACCTATAAGATTTTTGATGTGTTAAAAAACATAGTGTATAATGATGGTATACTTTATTCTATGAGCTTTACTTCATTATTGTTGCTCATGAATAATGTGAAAATGTTATATAAAGAAAATATGAATGAACTCAATTTGAGATTTTCTTGTATTGTCTAATGAAAAACAAGAAGTAAAGGTTTTAATGAACTAGAAAAAATAAAGTTCTAACTTTTCTTCCTCTAGTGTGGGTGTGTTCATCTTCATATCTTTTATTCACTTAGTCTTTTATATTATGAAATTAATCTACTGTGTGTGCCTAAATATGTTTGTTTTTCTATACTATTTGTCGTGCAAATGGAAGCAGTATAACAAGAAAATAAATGAAGCAAACATATAAAATTTACATAATTCGGCCAATATGTGACCCATGTGTAGGCACAAAGAGATCTATTTCTTTTACTATTATGAGAAAGAAGATACAATGAGAAGTAGGAAAATAACAACCACTTACACAATCTTTAGCATATGGTCACATATTAGGGTTACATGTAAGAAGTTTAAGTTCAATAAAACTTTATTTCCACGTAACCCTAAGACAAGTGATTTTATTTCTATAGGTGCCTAATTTCTATGAACTTCTATTTTCACATATGGTCTAAGATTAGTAACATTCTATTTTCATTAAAATTCTATGGATATCTCATAAAAATTTTCACCTTAACTTGAATTCTCCAACATTTAACCAATAATCACTCTTTATCATATAAGCCCTTATAGGCTTCAAGTTATGCAAATATTTACCAAATCCAAGCTATGCTTGAACTTCTTTGTAGGTAATAACTTTGTTAATATACCTGCTAAGTTTTTAGTAGTGCTATTTTCCGTATAGACAATACCTTATCCTGAATGAAATCAAGAATAAATTTGATCATGATATTAATATGCTTTGATCTTCTATAATATACATGATTTTTAGCTAAACTTGTTACACTTTGACTATTACAATAAATAATGGAGTTCTATATGTCCACACCTAAACTATCAACAAGACCACATAATCATATACTTTCTTTAACCCTTTTTGTCAATGATATATATTTCATTTTTGTTGTAGACAATGCAATTGTTGACTAAACTGTTGCTTTCTAACTTAATGTATATCCAAATAGGGTAAAGATATAATATGTCAACGATCTCTTTCGAAAAATATTTTCACTATAATAAAAATTTATGTAGCCAAAATTTCCACTAAACCATAAATTGCATATACCTTTCAAGTATTGTACAATTTAGTTGATAACTTCCCAGTGAACTTTCCTAAGATTGCTCATAAAAATGCTTATGACACTTACAACATGTGTTAGATCTTATCTTATGCATACTATGACATACAACATATTCCTACAACATATTCCTAAGAACACTCGAGTAAGGAACTCACTTCACTTATTCCTTCTCCTTATAGTTAATGCACTAGTCTCAAGTTTAAAATGGATTGTCAATGGAGTGCAAATTGACTTTGATGATCCATTTAAAAATATACAATACCTATTTAATATACTTTTTTTTGTGATAAGTATGACATGTTGGCTCACCTATCCCTTCAAATCTCCTTCATCAAGATTTTATTAGTTGTGTCAAAATCCTTTAGTTCAAGCTCACCGCTCAACAAGCTCTTTAGATTGTTAATTTAACCTTATTGTTACTTGCAATTAACATGTTATAAATTAATAATAATAAAAATATCAATGAATCATCTAATATCTTCCTAAAATTGACAGTTGTCAAATTGATTATGAATTTTTTTTTGAGACAACATGAATCCATCAAACCTTTTGAACCATTGCTTTGGTGACTATTTCAACCCATATAAGAATTTTCAACAAATATATATAATCCTTCTTCTTATAGTTAAGAAATTCCTCTAGTTTTGGCATATAAGTATATTCTTCTATATTCTTATGCAAAAACATAGATTTAACATAAAGTTTTTCTACCTCTAAATCATATGCACTTACCTTGGCTAAAAGAACTTGTATAGTCTTAGGCTTCATAATTGGTAAGAACACCTCAAGGTGGATAATTCCCTTTTTCTAAGAAAAATCTCATGCCACTAGTCATGCCTTGAACCTAGATGGTTCAACTTAAGGAATATCTTTTTTCTTTGGTAAAAGAAATGATTTGCCTCTTAATATTTCCTAAAATGTCTAAGTTGGCCTCTCTTATTATTTGTGGTACCAATTCACACGTTAATGTTTATAAAATGGAACAATTTATCCCAAAAAGAGTCACTTTATAAGATTTTGATTAATTAGACATGAAGCTCTCATTATTTGGGAACACACGGCCTGTCAAATCAGTAGATGTTGGACCTTGACAGGTGACATTTCATTTATCATTTAATTTTATTTTAAAGATTTTGCTTTTTTATTTTTTAAAATAAAAATAATTTTAATAATCTGATTAATCCAAACATACCTGACACTTATACTTTAGAAATCGCTAACTTAACACTCATTTTGGTCTTTCTCGATACCCAACTTATGCCCATATTGCAACATTAATTTTGCTTTCTTTATATGGAAGGCATTTGGCTCTAGGGATTTTATAACCCTTTCATTATAATAGATCTCCACTAAGAAACCAACTTCCTCACCTTTGCATAGTTAACTTCCTAAACTCCTAAGACTAATAATTACATCTCGCCATCTAAACTTCTTGGCATATGCCAAAACTTATATCTCCACCTCGTTTCAATGTTTTTCTATAATCAACTCAATATTCCCAGCAACAAAAACCTACATTCATAATCTTATGGAATATGCATATTCCATATAATCATGTTGCATTATCTCGTTCTCTAATTTTACAAGAAGACAAGTTTCATATGTGTCTTTCCACTATGCAATTTCTATATTAGCCACTTTATGTTCAAAGCTTTCCCTTTAGCCTCACTTAAGAAAATAATATAATCAACTGTGGAAATGGTTTGAACAACTGCTTTGGAGAAGCTATTACTATGTTGCAACCATGAGGATTAGGGAAACTCTCTTGAAGTCATAACAATCTTAGCCATCTGACAAAAACCCATACGATTATATTTCAAGTTGAAATTTGGTACGCTAGTGGATAGAGACATAAGAAACAAAAGATTAAGATGAAACCACTTGCTTTTCTCAATTTTCATAATCGTAGAAATTGGACGAGAAAGATGAAGATAAGTGTTAGGTTACAGAGTTTTGAAGTATGCATAGGTATTTGGTATCTTATAATTAACATTATTTTTTATTTAAAAAGTTAAAAATTAAAATGGTAAAAATAAAATTAAATAATAAATTACACGTTAGTGACTATGTTGGCATTTTTGTTAATCTAGTACACCACGTGTTCCAAAATAATAGGAGCATCACATCCAATGAAAATCTAACAGAATGACTCTCTTTGGGACAAATTATTCCAATTTGTAAAAGTTAGGGAGTGAATTCAATACCATAAATAACAATATTAGCTAACTTAGATATTTTGTAAAATAATAGGGATAAATTAGACCTTTAATTTTTTTCTTCTGAAAGAACCATTTGTATTCCACTATCTTTGCACCCTTTAGTAAAGTTACAAGTTTTCGTGTCTTATTTTTGTATATAGACTGCATCTCCTCATTTATAACAACTAACTAGGGTTACATATAAGAAGTCTAATTATAACAACTAACTAGGGTTACATATAAGAAGTCTAAGTATAATGAAACTTTAACTCCATATAAACTTAACGTTAGTGAATTTCTATTTTTCGTATATGTCTAATGTCAATCAAGTTTTATTTTATAGATTTCTAAAATTAGTAAAAATTTATTTTCACCAAAATTCAAGACATATATCATACTGTTAAGTATCTTATAATCTAGAGAAATGAAACTATAAAAAATGAGAGACAAGATGGATAATCTTTTAGAGGAGCTAAAACCTTGTTTAAAAGGCCTCACTTATGGGACATTATAATGATTTTGCAACCAATTATAATTTTTAAATGCTTGATTATTGAATGATAAGGTAGTTTGTTCATGGACTTGATTTTCTTGTAGAAAATATAATTAAAAAGGATGGTTGTACTATTTTGTTACAAGGCTCACTTATAAGATATAAAACTGCTAATAATTAAGGGACTAATAGAAGATAAAAAAATCTGATAGCAATTGTGAATCTCTTTAGTTTAGCAGTGACTTGGATAACACTCCCAGGCTCCATAATTAAATTTTGTTGGAGCATGAGGAACGAATCATTAATAGAGATATAAAGGATGATAATATTCTTTTAATGGAGGAGTTCAACCTAAGTATTTTTCAAGTTGTGACTGAAAACTTCAATTAAGAAAACACAAATAATTGCTTAATGGCTTCCCAGTTAGTGGACTTATCACAATGTCTCAAATTTTGATGGAATATTTAGGTTTGGAGCTATACTGGTGAAGCTCATAATAAGACGTCAAGGTATGGATCACCTATAACAAAATGTCGTCATATGGGTAACTTTTTCACAAATTCGATGTATCATCATATATAGATAATCACAAACCAATATGTCTTGTCTTTTTCTTTATCATTTTCAGGCTAAAACCTTGTTTTTTAACAACAATATTAAAGAGCCAGTCTATCTTTCTCTTAGCGAGTCTACTTTTCTTGCTTGGAAAGTTTTGAACATTCTATGTTTCGAAGTTCTTCTAAGCTCTTAGTCCCTCATTTGATGGTGTATTCCAAAAAGTTAAAAGGAGCTTAGGGACCAAAAGCCCTGTTCGAAATAATTATATCGATATGCTCCCATCAAGCAAGTCATCCATTAAGGGGTAGTTACCACAAAATTAGGAATTTATTTACCCACTAAATTAGAGAACATTAGACCATATAAGTTGTTAAAACTACCAAGAAAATAGGAAATATCTCACATTTCCAACTATAAACACGGAAACACAGTTTCTTAGCCTATTTAAAAATCAATATAATATTATATCACAACAAATAAGGCTCAAAGCATGTTTACATTGTGAAATCTTTTTTACACTAACCAAATTCTACTTAAATGACACTCTAATGAGTAATGTCTCACCTCTTTATAAGACGACATTAGTATATCATAAAATAATTTTATCATAGCCTATGCAATTACATGCATATGCACAGAAAAATTGTTGTAAGAGGATACCACTAGGAATTTATATCAATGTTAATTAGTTAGGAATTAATGATAAATTCAAAATTTTCCGTTTTAGTTAGTTATAATTCATGATTCTTATTACATGTTCACTCTTGCCACTAACAATAACCATTTTACATTTTTACTTCTTCACATATCTACTCCCTTATTAAAAATAAAACTCTTATTCTTTTTTGATTTACTAAGAATAGTAAGACTTTTGAACTATAATCCTAACTAAGGAACTATAATATAATAATAACGCAAATTATATAGAAACACAAAATAAGCAATGGATTAATATAAAATATTAGTTGAAATGTATATAAATAACTTCTTTATCAATTGTTTGAGGAGCTCGATTTTCTTTAATAAGTCTCTTATTCCTCCTTGTTATTAATACTATTGAAATTTAAGTTGCTTGACAAATTTTCATTTAATTATGGACTATATTTCTAGACATATTGTTATTAAGATGTTGAAGTATTAAATATAATATTACAATGACAAATTTGTTGGAATTAAAATTCCTATTAGACATTATTAATTACAAGTTTTATAAAATTAAGGTTAACAAAATTAAACTTGATCCAGATTAAAGATAATAAAGAGGCCCGATAAAGGATCTGGTTAAATAGTCTGAAGTTCAATGAGAAAAATGGACCGTTATCAATATGGGCATATCTACTTATTGGGTTTGTGATGGAGGGCCCAATAAGGTTTTTATAAATAGTTTATATGGTCTCTTGCAGCATACTAATAGATGTTCGTGAATGTTACTCTAGCCTATTCGGACATTTATTCATTCAAAAAGGTGCATAATGACGTTAACATCATAATGGTAAAAATTTTATAAAGTAAGTCGAAAGTTATAGTAGATTGTTCATACGTCGAGGACCTTATTCAAAGGATTCTATAACTTGTTCAAACAGTTGAATAGATTTTTCATCAATCTATGAATAGCAAAACTATTTGCTTTTTCACATTATCTTCTTTTATACAAGTTCATGATAGATCTTAGGCCTAAAGTTGAGGTTAATGTTATTTCTAGCACGTGGTGTCAGAGCAGTTCCATGATTGTATGAATTTGAACAGAGATTTTTAAGGTTCTCCTTAAAGAAATAGAAGAAATTTATCTATTTTTGCTTATATAAACTACATATTTGTTGTTTAGACTGACTTTGGATGAGCTTTGCATGAAAAAAGGGTAGTAATAGACTTCGTGGTGATTTTTGATGAAAAGTCACCAGAATCTGGTAGGAGCTCACTAAAAAATTGCCAAAAATTACATATTTATGATGGTGATAAAAAACAAGTAGGCAGGAGCTTGTTAGACGTGCTGGATAGCTGGCATGGGCTACTTGCCTATATTGGACACATGTCCCGTGCATGTGTCTAAGGAGATTGACACGTTTGTGCATCTAGTGTGTGACCCATATGCCCCATAAAATAATAGGCGCATCTGATGTGTGGACTACATGCGCGTCAAGCATTCAATGTTGCGTGAGGTGACGTCAGTGCAACACACGCGCCCTCTTGTCACACACAGTATTAATGTCAGCTGCTGATATCAACACAATATAAAAAACTCAAAAATTCCAAAATTTCAAAATTCACAAAATGGTCCCTTAAGTTATTTTGGGTTTCGGGGTTGGTGAATTTTAAAAATTAAGTTTTTTTTAAATTTTTTGAATTTATTTCATTGGTAATAAATAAGTTTTAACTCTAGAAAAATCAAATAAGGTTATCAAAGCCATTATTAAAAGGATTTGTTTTGCATTTGACTTGAAATAAAGGAGATATATGTGATTTTCGTATCTTATATGATGCATTTATTATTCAGTATTGCATAATTATCACTTTGATTAAGATTTTCTTTATGATGAATCCTTAAATAAAGTTTGTTAATATTCTTTTTAACAAAGATATGTGACAATGAGATTGTGCATTTATAAATGGTAAGTAGTCGCATATTTTATGTCTATATAGATGAATGTGAGGGTAACATACAAGTGTATCCTTTGTGATTGTGGAATAGTTTAGTTACTAATGAGAATGCAGTCCCCATAATAGCCTTTCAAGTTAGTATTTGGATTATTTTTCTTGCAAGTTGGGGGTTGTCTCTAGTCTCATGTTGTGTTATTTTTTCCACAGATGTTAGCCTTAAATGAGATTTTGAGATGTGCATAAAGTCATTTGGCGGAGGATAATCATTACTTAAGTGATCTATTCTTCCGTAGGTGGTAGAATCATAAAGATTGATGGTGTGTACTCTGATTGTTTTTATATGAAGGTCTTATCTGCATGTATTATGTATTCAACTTAGAGTTCTTTCATGATATGTGCGATAAGATGCTCAGTACAAATATTATTTTATGACTTTGGGTACCGTTGTAGTCCTACATTTATGTTGATGATTTACATTATCAATGTTGTAGTTACATTTTTTTTAATAATACAATGTCACCATTGAAACACTTTAAGAAATGGAAGCAAGATGTAGAGTTTGCATTGGAGATTATGGATATCAACATGAACATGATTAAGGAAAGATCGCCAACACCTGCATCCATCAGTTCAGAGGCTGAAAGAGTAGCATATATAGCTTGGGAAAGGTCAAACATGATGTGTTATTTAACCATAAAGAGATTCATTACAGATCATTTGCTAAGTGGACTTTCAGAGACTAGCATAGCAAGAGATTTCCTCAATAATGTCTCTTAAAGGTATAAGGTATCCTCTAATGCCGAGATGGGTAACTTATTAAAGGAACTATACTCTATAAGATATAATGGAGCAGGGGAGTGAGAGAATACATAATTAGGATCATCCACCTCTAGAGCAAGCTAAAGGCATTAAACATTTATATTCCTGATGCTTTTATTGTGACACCAAGTTTTGAATACTCTTCCATTAGAGTCTGATATTATGTTTACCATATGCTATTCTCGGGATAAAGCTTAGGACGTAAATTCATTAATTATTCAATGTGTTGTTGAAGAAGAGAAGTTGAAGAATATAACTCATACAACCTTAATAGCAATTAATGGAAAGGAAAATATGAAGCCATAGAAGTTTAAAGGTAAGAATTCTAAATTTCCTTAAAATAAAGATATAGGATAGTCTAGCACAACTAGAGGTCTGGTGAGTATGAGTATGCAATATTTCATTTGTAAAAAGAAGGGACATAGGAAGCTAGAATTTTGGAAGTAAAAATCTGGAAAGAAAGGTGGGAGATATCAAGTAACTCCTCAACTTATATGATACATAAGTCTAATATTGCTATAACCACATTATGTTCTTAGTGGATATATAATGCAACTTCTAATCATGTTTTTTTTTTAAAAATTAACTTCTAATCATGTTGCTTCTACAATGTAGGGATTCATGATAAAGAGAAAGTACAATAAAGAGGAGGAAAAGCTAATGGTAGGAAATAATGAAGAATTGGATGTAGTCTCTATAGTGGATGTGTGTTTAAACTTAGATATATAGTTCAAACTTATTTTATATGACACATTTTATATATCGTCTTTTTGACAGAATTTGATCTTTGTATCTATTTTGGATAAAGAAGGCTATAATTTTGTATTTGAAAATTTGGTTGTGAAGTTATCTTTCAATGTAAAACATATTGGTATGACCTTCTTATCATATGGTTTATATAGAATGTGCTTTGCCCTTGATGAGATATATGCTTCTTCATATATTATCGATAATGTTACTAGAAAGAGACCCCTGATATAGGAAAAGTCCTACATATTGTAGCTTAAAAAGATTAGGCCACATTTTTAGAGAAATGGTTGAGAGATTGACAAAGGATAACATTTTTCAAACTATGGTTATGATAATTTGGAAACATGTGTTAACCAAGGGCAAGTTGACCAAAATAAAGAAAAATAGGTTAACTCATGCTTCTAGCTTATTAGAATTCATACATATGAATATGTGGACCCTATAAAGCTACATTGTGTAATTGAAGATATTTTTTTGACATTTATTTACGACTATTCCCATTATGAATATGTGTTTTTGTTTAAAGAAAAGTCCAAAGCTCTTGAAAAATTCAAGATTTTTAAGATTAAAGTTAAGAACCAATTGCGAATGTTAATCAAGGTTGTCAAATCTAATCGTGGTGGTAAATATTATGGCAAATATGGAGTTTTAGGACAAGAAAAAGTTTATTTGCTAAATATTTAAAATTATATGGAATAGTAACTCAATTTATTATGCAGGTAGTCCTAAGAAAAATGGTGTGGTCAAAAGGCATAATCGCACCTTAAAGGACATGGCAAGGTTAATACAAAGTAGGACTAATTTACTAGATTACATAGTGAGGTCAATGCAAAGTAGGACTAATTTACCTGATTACCTTTGGGATGAAGCAACAAAGATTGCCTAGTACATACTTAATAGAGTCCTAAGCAAATCAGTTTCAATGACGTCTTTTGAAATTTGGAAGTGGTGAAGGCTTAGCCTCACTCATCTTTGTATATGGGGTTGCGCTACTGAGGTATATTTACATAATCCTTATGAAGATAAGTTGCATTCTTGTTCCTCTTGTTGTTATTTTTTTTTATATCCCAACCACTCTTAGTATACATATTTTACTATAAAGATGGAGGGCTAGAATAGTGGAATCACAAATAGTTAAGTTTCTATAGCATAATGTCTACGGTAAGGGTGGCCCTTTTCATTCTTCAAATGATATAAGGTTGGATACTACAGTTATTTCATATCCATCACTTATATAGTCAGAACTGGTGGATTCAAGACTTAATACTGTACCAATATAGGAATAGGAACTCATACCTATACAAACTATGGTTCTTAAGGTATGTGAACATATTGAACCAATTCAATTAAAGAGATCCACTAGAGTGATAAGACCTATTATATTATCTAATTACATAGTATATCTGGGCGAACAAGATTATAATATTGAATACATGATGGATTCAATTACTTTTATAGAAGTTATTTCTAGACCTCATGCAAATTTGTGGTGGGAGGTAATGAGGGACGAGATGCAATCCATAAAACACAATAAGGTATGGAAGCTTATAGATTTGCCTCATAACTATAAAAATGTCAGCTATAAATAGATTTATAAGACCAAAAAGGACTCTTAGGGTAAAGATGAGATGTTTAAAGCCCGGTTGCCTACTAGAGGGTTCATTTAGAGAGGTGGGATTGACTTTAATGTTACATTTTCTTTTGTATCCTCTAAGGATGCATTTAAAGTGATTATGTATTAGTAGCTCCTTGTGACACAGAGCTACATCAAATGAATGTCAGAACTACTTTCCTAAATGAAAATCTTTATGAAGAGGTTTATATAAAACAACCTGAAGGATTTTATGATCAAGATAAAGCTATCATGGTCTATAAATTAAGAAAGTCTATATATGGTTTGAAATAAGCTTCCAAATAACAGTACCTAAAGTTTGATGAGGTTGTTACCTCATTTAGCTTCACAGAAAATAAATTTGAAAGATGCTTACATTACAAGATAAGGAGGAGTAAGATTATTTTTCTACTTTTGTATGTGAATGATATCTTGCTTAAATCAAATGACTTGACTATATTACATGAGGTTGAACAACTTTTGGTCAAAGATTTTGATATGATGAAATTTGGTGAAGCATCTTTTGTCTTAGGTATTCAAATTCAACAGGATAGATCTCAAAACTTTTTAAGTCTCTCACAGAGTACATATATTGAGCGAGTACTGCAAATGTTTAATATAGCTGATTGTAAACCTATTATAATACTTATCTTTCATGGTGAGAGATTATCTTTAGCACATTATCTAAATAATGATACAAAGAGATAGACTATAAAAAATGTTCCTTATTATAGCACAACTGGTAGCCTTATGTGTGCCCCATGTGTCCACTAGACTTGACATTGCACGCATTATTGGATTGTTGGGTAGATATCTGGTAAACCTAGAAATAGATCACTGGAGTGTAGTCAAACGAGTTTTGAGATATCTCAAGGTAAATAAAGATTATATGTTGATATTTAGGAAAGTCAATAGTCTAGACCTCATTGGTTATACAAATTTAGATTTTGCTATGTGTCTAGATTATATGAAGTCCACATCAGGGTACATTTTCACGTTGGCAAATAATGTTATTTTGTGAAAGTCAAGCAGATACTGGTAAATTCCTCGATTAAAAGTATAGAGTTTGTAACATGCTATAGGGTTGCTTTGCCAATGGTTTGGCTTAGAAAATTAATTTCTAGGTTATTTGTAGTTGTTTTGGTAGCTAGTACTATTCAGTTATATAGTTATAATCTTTCTGTTGTATACTATTTAGCAACAACGATAAAAGTATCATAGGGTCTAAGCATTTGAACGTAAAGTATTTGACTATAAAGGAATGATTGCAAAAAGTTGACATCATAGTGGAGCATATAGAGACCGAACACATGTCGTTTGGTCCACTAACTAAAATATTACACTGATTTAATTTTGAAAGATATGTATATAGTATGGGCTTGTTGAATTCCTTTGACACTATTAATTAGGGATCATTATATTTGCCTCCTGATACAATTGTTTTGTTTTTCATGTATTATGACTGTACATTTTATATGTATATTAATGATCATCCTTTTATGCTCAGTAATTCAGTTTGTGGAACATTGTCATAATACAAGTAAAATTGTTAAGATTTGTGTTGATCATAAGCATTTTAAAGGTCATTGGGCATATATTCAAATTGACCTGGAACCTATGTCTTCAGGACACATACAGATACATAAATAAATCTATAGATTTGATAAGATATAGGAGGATATAAGTGTTTAACCTTATAAAGGTGTTCTCTAATGTGGTTTAGAATTGAGTGAGAGAAAATAAATATCTCTAATGCACTTGGGCATAAAGTTTAGAGAAATTGAAACCGACAAACAGAACAATGATACATTTCAGGTCATATAAGTATCATTGTAGTTTTCCGCAAACCATTTTCTCATTTATGTCAGTAAGGTATTAGATATGCATGATTATATTGATCCATGCCACACAATGACACATGCATTTAATACTTTTCGATATTGAAAATCTTACAGGACCAAATGATGGACTTTCATTATCTTTGGATTATATGTTTTATTTTGATTAAACGTTACATTTGTTTTCTTAGCCACTTTTACTTTTTTCATTTCATTATAGATGTTGTAAATAATATTTGTCTAAGGGAGAGAATAATGAAATTAAAATTCTTATTGGACAATTATTAATTACGAGTTTTATAAAATTAAGACTAAGAAAATCAAATTTGATCTAGATTAAAGATAAAAAAGAGGCTCAATAAAGGATATGGTTAAGTGGGCTAAAATTCAGTGAAGAAAATATACTCTTAATCAATATGGGCAAATTTGCTTATTGGGCTTACGATGGATTCAATAAGGTTTTTATAAATAACTGCTAAAGTTTCTTGCAGATTGTTGATAGAAGTTCGTCAATGTAAAGTTACTCTGATTCGTTAGGGAGGTTACTTATTTAGAAAGGTATAGAAAGACGTTAAGAAGTTCACGCATTTGAAGAAACCCAATTATAATATTTAAGATTCAAATATAATGGTTAAAGATTAGGTACTCTATTGGTCCCTTTAAGGCACATTACCAAGCTATAATTTTGATTATAGTATTAATTTTAAAAGGAGACGGTTAAAGTTAAATCAATCATGGTCCTGAAACATTAGGAAAATTGATTTTTAAAAGAGAGAGAGAGAGATAGAATATTTAAAACAAAATATAGGTTACAATTGTTCAAGTTATCTTATTTTTCAACTAACCACAAAAAGTAATTAAAATGAATTAGATTTTTGTTCCATAATTTTAATTTGTTTTCTAAATTAATTTTGTGGTTAATCTTAATTTGATCAAATTGAATTGACTGATTTGGCACGTATATAATTTTAAAAGAACATGATGAATAGCATTATGAGGAAGTCTTTAAATAGCAAAATTATTTCTAGAAATCTGTTTTAGAGATCTGCATAAAATATTTAAAAAATTGTTTAAACTTACTACTTATAAGGAGAATAAATGGGTATTGAGCCTTCAATCACATTGCCTTAAAGTAACAGTTCAATTGCCCATGGGCTTGCTGGTCACATTAAGATTGTAGGTTCATTTGAGTTATAAAGACAACGACTTCTTCTAAAATAAATAGACATTAATCAGCTATGTCTTTTAACACATACCTTTTGGCTTGTGATCAAGCACTGAATTGAATTCTTTATTTTTGTTACTCTGTTCTAATTTTATCTCTATCATAATACGACATTGTTTTATGTCTATTTAAATATAAAACGATTATGCATTGAGATAAAAACAGAGTTAGAACAGGCTAACAGAAACAGAAAATTTGAGGCCTATGATCATATGATAACCTGTTTTACAATGAAGAATTCCCTGATAATAAACACCAATACTTAAGCAATTTTGGGGTTTTGAATTCCTTTTTTCTTTTGGACATAGGATCGACCAGTCGATTCCCTTGGTAATTAGTAAACTTGAAACGCTAGTGACATATCTATTACTTACTTGAGGCTAAGTTATCAATTCTTTTCTTGCAGCTGGTTTCTATACATAAATATATAAATATGATAGGTTAGAGTTTGATGAATTTAACTGCAACCTATTAATCCAGTTATATAATTATCTTGAAAAACTCCAGCATTTGGAGATTCTAGGAAGCCTATTAATCCAGTCATAAAAGGCAAATGATTTCCTTTTGATAAGAGCTAAAAATTAACATTCTTAAAGAAGAGAAGGAAATACCATTTTAGCAGATAAGCTGAAAATGGAGTGTCAGGCGCATGAAAATAGCTAAGCAAAACAAATGTAATTGCAACAGAATTGATATACAAGTAATAAACTATTTAGTTAAAAATGAAAATAGGCTGTTGCATATATTGCATGGCTTCACCTTCCTTTTCGGATTTCAGATTCCTTATTATCTGATGTTCATGATCCTGCCGGCAAAATCTTACAAACAAACATCTTTAAAACCATAAAATTCATACATCAGTCACGTAAACACATGATTAGTCTCATATCATAATATCACATGTTTAATCATAACTACTCACTAAAAGAAGAGAAAAAACCGTTAAAATTTACAGGACAGATGTCTGCTTAAGAAAGTGATTAGACTAACAAAACTAAAAACTCACTTCCCAGAGATTGGGGCTGACGTCACCAAGAAAACCTCACCTGCCCCTTGAATTTGGGAATGGGGTCTCATGCATGCACGTGTTTGGTCTCTCTCTTCCTTATTTGCATGTAACCTCAAATGCAAATTCATAAAATTCCTCGTTATGCAGAGAAAGATAAGAAGAAACAAACCTGTAAAGAGAGTTCAGTTAATTGTTTGATTTATATTAATAATTACAATACACTTAAGTGTGCTTCAGATAGTGTTGTGTTTTATGTTGTGTGTCAATGGCATTGGTGAGAGAAAGAAGACATCAACAAGCACTCAGGCTCTCATTACCACCACCGATTCCAGCAGCTGATTTCCGCCACAGGCCGGCACACCCACTGCCTTTGTTCCCGGCAATCACCAGTCCTCTTTCTCCAGTTATTAATGACCTCTCCGACCTCCAGAAACTGACTGTTCTTGGACGTGGAAACGGTGGCACTGTTTATAAAGTACGTCACAGGCGAACCTCATCAATTTTTGCCCTGAAAGTTCTCCGATTTGATCATAATACCACCACCGTTCGGCAACAAGCTGTCCGGGAGGCGGAGATCCTTAAACGTGTCGACTCTCCTTACATTGTACGGTGCCATGCAGTTTTCGATAGTGACGATGATATTTGCTTTGCCATGGAGCACATGGAGAGAGGTTCGCTCCAAGATGTTTTGCTTCTACATAAAGTGTTGTCGGAGGAAGTTATCTCAGGCGTAGCACTCCGAGTTCTTCAAGGGCTTCAGTACCTGCATAGAATGAAGATAGTCCATGGCGATATAAAGCCATCGAATCTATTGATCAATGCAAAAGGTCACGTGAAGATAGCAGATTTTGGAGTAAGCAGATTTGTGCTGGGCAAACATGATTCATGCGATCGTTTCATGGGCACATGCGCTTATATGAGCCCTGAGAGATTCGATCCAGAGAAGTGGGGCGGGGATCATAATGCCGACGAGTTCGCGGGCGACGTGTGGTCACTTGGGGTGGTTGTTCTGGAGTGTCTAAAGGGTCACTATCCGTTGATCGGAGTCGGAGAGAAACCAGATTGGGCAGCATTGGTATGTGCAATATGCTTCGGAGAGAAATTGGAAATGCCTGAAAATTCATCGCCAGAGTTTAGGAGCTTTGTAAGGAGGTGTCTGGAAAAGGATTGGAGGAATAGAGGAACCATAAATGAGTTACTTGATCACCCTTTTGTGAGTAGAAGGGAAATTTTGATTGATTTTGGTTAAAATTTTCAAAATTTTGCATGGTTGATGATCAGTAGCATATACAAATTTATTCTTTGTGATTCAGTTTTCGGTTCTCGGATTTGTTAGTTAATTCGGCATTTGATTTTATCGGTGTAGTGAATCCTTCCTGTTTGATCAGCACTGTTGAACCATTGACGGGAAGCTAAGATCTGTGTAAACTCTGGTTCATGTCTGTAAGTGAAAATTAAACAGGAAGTTCAGTCATTCTCCAGAGAGCAATTTTATAATTTGGAGTCACAATTCATTTTACAGTCACTAAGATGAAGGGTCTTTAATAAAAATGTTAGTTCAGCTGTTATTCATCACTCTGCTTAAGAAGATCGATATGCATCTATATATATATATATTCATTATTCAATCCTTTCAGATTCCATTTCTGCACCCATTCAGTTTCCTTCCAAATGTATAAATTAGCAGAAATACAACTGTTGACGCACCTGTGAGGCCTTTTTCTTGGTTTCTAATTTCTATCTTCCAGTTATGTTAAGCCATATTTTAAGGGATGATTAACCTCCAAAATCTCTGCCAATTTGCCACACTCTCCTGACGATTTTCTCTAGCGATTGCTTTACTCTTTAAATATGCAACTCATTTGCATAGGTCTTTAAATATGCAACTCATTTGCATAGGTCTATAAACCATAAATGATTCTAACAGCAAAAACAAACCGAAATTTAACAAACAAACCGAGTTTTCCTAATCATTCTGAAGTGGTGATCTCCAAGCTGACGGTCGAGTTCATGTCGGTGCTCCCTTGTGCTTCCAGGTCCTCTGGCAAAGGCGGCCACATGAATGCGGGCTTGAAATATGGGACATGAGGAACTGCCCTTGATCCTGAAATCATCTGACATATAGCTGGCCTCATGTTTGGATTTGGATTACAGCATGACATCCCAAGCAGCAACAACCTCTCCGCTTCCTCGGCCACATAGTCATTGTGTAGCTCCTTATCCACTGCCTCCAGTATCCGCCTTTCACGGTGGAGCCACCACACCCAGTCCACCAAGGTGGGGAAGCCAGAAACCTCATGATGGTTGTGTTGACCGCAAACAAGTTCCAGAACTACCACGCCAAATCCATAGACATCGGACTTGCAAGATGACCTACCAATGTGAAAATTCTCTGGTGCAATATAGCCTCTTGTTCCCCTAATACCCCACTCATCAGAACTGGAGTTACTATCGTCTGACAAGAGACGAGCTAACCCAAAATCTCCCAAGTAAGGTGTAAAGTTTGAATCAAGCACGATATTTCCTGGTTTAACATCTCCGTGCACCACTCTGAAGTCCTGTTCATTATGAAGATAGTTCAGTGCTGATGCTACTCCTGATATGATGTTGTACCTCAATGTCCATCCTAGGGTTTCTGATCCATGAAACAATTGTTTATCTAAGCTCCGATTTGGCATGAACTCATAGACGAGAAGCAAGCGTCCATTCTTCAGGCACCACCCTAACCAATCACATACAAAAGGTATACTATCAGATAATGCAAAACTCTCTTTTCCTCATTCTGGGAATTGCCCCCCTTTAATTAGAGTTAAATTACACGAAGTTTGAGATGATCCTCTCTCCGACAAGATCAATGGTGAAAGACTCATTTCTTTATTTAGTAATGATGCAATATATCAGATCAGATTGTTCCCAAAGAAATTACTAAGGAAGAAGCAGCGTCTCTTATAAAGTCTAATGTTGAATGAACGTACGTAAATGGAAAAAACCTTGATTACCAAGCAAAGGAAGGACATGTTTGTGGCGGAGACGGCCGATAATCCGAAGCTCAGACAATAAACATTCACGAGAGATGGATAAGTGAGTTGAGAACAACTTAACTGCAGCCTCTAAATTCTCATTTTGCAGTACCCCTCTGTAGACCACACTGACGCTACCTTCACCAATCTTACACTTATCATCGAAATTGTTGGTGGCCTTCTTGAGATCTTTAAACCGGAACTCCTTGAAATTTAGGAGGCTCTTAATGGTTTCTTTTAAGTTGGTGCCAGAAGGCATTGCCCTCTTCTTCCGCATATAGTATATCAAACATCCCACACCAGTTAAAAACAACAGAAACACAACAGGCACTACAATTGGCAGCACAATCTTGATCAACTTATCACTATTACCGTTTCTAGTAGTATTGGGTAGAAGCTTCACGGTGAGGTTCCACCGGTGCACGTAATTCAGCTGTACAGCTCTCCCAGTGGAAGCAGCGAAGCCAAAGTAGGAGTACTGATTAACGAGCCCTCTGAGGTCAAGATTACAATACAGAACAGGTGTGGTGGGTTTGGCCTTGCCATCTTCTTCCATGTACACTTCCATTAAGTTGTTTAAGCCGTCGTAATCAACCCAGACCTTAAAAAATTTGATTCCCAACGGAGCAATTTGGATGTCAAAGTTGGAAAGTGATGCTGTTTTGATAGAGACGATGCTGTGGATGTCAAGGCCAATGTGGTTGTCGTCAGGGTCAAAAACTTCCTTTAAGGTGTCAACCTCAATCGCAACAATCTGATTGGAGGAATTACCATCGGTGGAGGAGTTGGTTAAACCGAGGTACTGACCATCGCTGTTTTCAGGGAGGTTAAGATCAGGAGCTATGAAGAAGGCAAGACCCTCTCCAATGGCAGAGGAATTATCAACCCGAAAAATGTTGAACACAAAGGAGGAGTTAAATGAAGCTAATCTGCCACCATCTTCTTCATCTTCCCACATCTTGAACGAGTGATTGAGCAGAACACGACCAGACCTGTGCTTGAGGTCAAAGTTACCAGCAGAATCAGGGGTGAGTTGAAGGGCTCCATTGCTGATTGCAGCAGGCGACTGGACAGCGAAGTTACTGTAATATGATGCATTAAAAGGGCCGAACTCATTACTATAGTAAGATGTTTTCAGGTTGTGAGTCTGTGATACAGCTGACAGAAACAAACTAACAATGATTCCAGAGAATAGTTGAAGTTCCAATTCCATAATTGATACTGCTCTTTCCCTATCCACAGGTCAACAAAGAAAGAAGTAAAGAACAATAAGATAGATGGGGCCCACTTCACTCTCGTTTGCAAAATAGTTAGTTTGATCAGAGCTAGTCAAAGAAGGCGTGCTCTTTTTCAAAGGGGTAGGAAAGAACTTTTTATATTCTTAATCGATGCAAGATCTTTGTTCTACTGTTACCATTACTATTTTATCAATATCCATTCATTTGAAGAAATTGAACGAATAGATAATCATAATAAATGATATGAATAGGGTAATATGAAGAGGTTGTCTGAACCATCATTTTGACTATTCCTATTAATGGAACTCATGAATCAACTATAACAGTACAATAATCCACCCATACCATTACCATTAGATGAAGGCGCCAATAATTATACTTGTTTTGGAAATCGTATCCACGAGCAGGACAAAGGTTTCCTGAACTTAGCCTTCAATATGTCAGTTTTTCTGTTTCTGCGTTGCACTGTGTATGTTATGCCAACATATTGCTCTTACTACAATTCTTTTTTTTTTTTTTCAATTTACTAATCCCAAATGTAAATTACAGCTTTAACAGTTTCAGACTTTTGAAGCCTGGAAATTTAATAGAAATGTTCAATATAATTTTAGGGATTGAAAAGATTTGATTAGATATATTAAAGGTAAAGGATTAAGAGCATGAAGCACATCTCCTATAAGACTAAGAAGGATCAAGAAACAAATCTAGTTGTGATTGCATGAGAGATTAAATAAAACAGGCAACAGAGGTGGTAGTATAGCATGACTCTGCTTCCTAGCGACTTTGCAGTTACAGTCAGTACATAAAAAAGTTTTTTAAAGTAAAGCTTATCATATCATAAAAAGAACAATTTCTAGATACAGATCCAAGGGCTAGCACTTCATACAGGCTATCCATAAAATGGTACTCCTTCCAGCTTCAAGCACTACCAATGGAGGAGATCTGCCCAATGTTCAGCAAATTGAAGATATTACCTTTCAGAGAACTTTAGCTTCATTTTGGAGATGCCGTGGTCCTATTCTTTGTTATCTCCATCTTCTTGTTCAGAAATCCACCTGGATTGGTTTTGTAAAAATTAAATGACCATCGTTATATAGTGTATAACATGAGCATAAAAACACGGAACACAGAAAAACTAGCAGATATCATGAGCTAAATAATTCATCTTGAGTCCCAACAACACTCTTATGAACACAAGCAGTGGATCAAAAGCTCTTATCTTGAAATAAAAACAACAGATGTCCCCTATATTATGACTTCGACGCTGACATAACATCCATTTCATATTCTTCCGGTATTCCAGACTCTTCTAGGGCTGCTGATCATATTTTAGAAACGCACAAATTAATCATGTTTAGATACCACCAGATTTATGACCAGAACGTAATCAATATTAAGCAAAGGGGAACAAAGGATAAAGAACTAACCAGATCTTGATAAAAGATGGATACGAGAACGAGGTCCTTCAAACTTCCAGTTATCTTCATCCAAGGATTTTACCTCCTTGTTTAGTGCTGCCATTAGATCAGCTTTCAAGACTGCAACATCAAGATTTCTATAACTGAGCAAACATCGAACTGGGACGCACCAGTACAAATTCATATAATAATTTTTTGAGCACTGCCATTTTAATCCCTTCTACCACCCGCGCGATTACACATTCCCTCTACCACATAATTGATCCATTTGTTTAACCTAATGCATGAACATAACAGATTGCCTGAAAATTAGCACAGATTATGAACAATCATGGTGACCCAGATGGCCGAACTAAAGGAATTTCACTAAAACTGCCCAAAGATAGAAACTTGACAAGTAATAACAGTAAGCATGAAAAGAAAAGTGGAAAAACAAAAACACAAACCAAGCATGGCCTCATCTTTACGGTCTTGGACAGAGATGAGATTAGATGGAAATTGGAAATCTTCCAAAGCAGGATTGCTAATGCTCCCTCCGCCGACGATGGCGGTTGTTGATACTGATGAATTAGCCGGCGATGTACTGTTCATATCGTTGCTTCCGCTAGTCTCTTTGAGCGGGAAGAATTTGCTCGCGAAGTTGAATTATTGACACTGAAAGAACGAAACTTGACCGTGAACTTTTTTTTTTTTTGAAAAATTAAAATTGAATATATTAAAAATAGTGAAGAGAGTCAATAACAATACAACTTAAGGAGAGTAATCATACTCGCCTATGACAAAACGGCAACGCAAAAGGTAAACAAACCAAATACAATTGTTAGACGCAGAGGGTATCGACAAGCATTGGACGACAGCGTATCAGGAGCCACTGCAGAACGGTGGACGACAGATGGTAAAATGGGTAAAAACTCCCACTCCTCTGCAGATCGCTGCTTTGCTTAAAATCTGTAGGAATATTCAAAGCCGATGGAAGCCATTTCTCGTAAAGGTCAAGCCATAGGTGAGAAAATTCTGTCTGGATGCATCTTTCCTTGCTTAAACTTCATTTAATCGATTATTTCATGTCTTCTCAGGCCAGATTTCAGCTTGAGGATCTCGCAGAAAAGCACCTGATTTTGGAGATCGCCAACCTCTCGGGGGACATGCAGGAGTGATTCATGGAGGAGAATCTCAGTTCAGGTAAATTTGACAAATTCTTCATAAACTAAAATTCCATTCTTCATCTTCCAAAATAGATTCTCACCGAAGCAAAGTGATGATTTCCAACTTTCTCTTGCTTTTCCTCATATCTCTTTCTTTATCAGTCCATCGGTTGATAGTCTCCACAACAGATGGGTTCTCAGTCAAACCGCAGCTCCGTAGTCGCTTTGCCCTCTGTCACCTTCCGGTAAGTCTCCCATCTGATGCTTTCTCCTTGGTCATACTTCACTATAATCTCCATAAGATAGCTAGTTGAGATGAGCATTCCTTGATAGATCTCGAGGATATTATTTGCTTTCTGACCTTAGTATAAACACACTAAAAAATCTGTTGTTGACTTCTACTGATATCCTGGAACCTGCGAAGATTCCTTTCAGCCCATATTTCCTTAATGCAAGTCGCAAAGGAAATTAGGCAGATAAGTATTAGGATGGAAAATAGTCTTTAAACTGGTAAACCATTGTAGAATCCCCGCTTATTGATGTGTGCTTAAGAACCGAAGACATTTGTATCTGATCCTAGACCAAATGTCCCTAGAGACACTCAAAGAACAAATGGTCCCTGTTTTTTCGTCCTGAATTACACAGGACACAATCCTCAGTTGGATTCAAGAAAGAGAGCCAATCCATTGTACTTAACTTTTTTAGGGTAGTGATCCGTAGAATGAAGGAGGAGCTAGGCAATAGCTCTCTGTGCCAAACCACATCATACCATTCCACTTTGACATCTCTCCGAATCAGCCATTCTCCACAACTTTTAGTGCTAAATAATCCCTTTCGGATGGTTTCTCCAAATATATCTATTAGGGGACAGCAAGTTAGGGAGATAGTTGGGTTTTAGGGATTGACGTTCCCTTGGGAACTCTATCCATTGCCCCTCCCTAATAAAGGATTTAACCTTAGCAGTTGAAGGGAGGTGTCTCAATAGCTGAGTGGCAGTTTGATTACTGATTGTATTCATCATATTGAGACTTTTCTAAAAAATTAAACAGGCGATGCCTAAGTGGAGAACTTTTATCTGAGGAAATGTTTTAGCAGTATCAGATTATAAAATTTCTCCTTTTCAACACATTTTTCAATTCTTTTCATGGTAATGTTATTGTACTAGGAATGAAATGTTGTCAGTAATTCATATGTCTTGCTTGCATACGAACTCTGCAATGAAGTTCAGGCAATGTGAAGTTTAACTCAACTCAACTTTGTGTTTAGTTCAAATTAGTTGCAGCTACATGGATCTTATTTCTTTTTTTTCTTATATTGGGACCAAATCATTATAAAGAGACATTACCCCTGGCATCCCTGTAATAAGAGATTTGACTGGATGTTTCTTGTCTACTCCCTTATTCAGTTGCTGTATGGAAAATCTGCAGCTTGTTCAACCTAACATTTGTCAGAAAGTGTGGATTTTGTTGACATGCTTTCTATGTCTTGGCTGCCACACACAAGTTTCTTCTTCAAATAAGGTTGGTGCTGCTCAGACTATTTTTAGCTCTTTCTCAACTTCATGGAAATCAGCTTATGTTGCTTAGTTGACCTATTTGGGAAAACTCCTTTTGTTATTTGGTTGCTATTTGGGTTATGTTAAACATCATCAATAAATAAACTACATATCTTCTTTTCAAGCTTCCATGTTCCAGCACATTGGTCCTTCCGTCCTAATTCTGACATGTCCCTATTTCTGACTCTCTCTCCCTTGGTCTTTATCTGGAGCCGTTATGATAATTTATACTGAGCTTGACCTGAGAATCTTAGTGATCTACTTTAAGCTGATATTACTGCATTCAGTGAACCATAGTACGTGCTTGTTCGTTCCACTACTTAATGAACTATAACTTTTTCCAGCCCAAGTGAATCTTACAGCCTTCGGAACATGTAAAAAATTTCAAAGAACCGAATTCATAAATTATAAAGAAATAGTTGTATGATTTTGATTGTAAAAGCTATTAGTTAAACAGTAATAGTACTACCAACATGATGCATCTTTCTAACTTTCAAACTTATTAATACTCATAATTTCCGGGAGCCTTTTGAAGAAAATATATGTATAGCCTTGGGTCCAGGTTAGGTTTTTCCCTCAAATTTTGGGGCTGAGAATGTGGAGGCAATCTTACTATTGTGCATTGTTGCATGAAGTAGCTGCTGTTTGGCCTCATTTGCATATTACCTTCTTCAGATTCCGAGGGACAAATCAAATTTAGATGCCGACAACATGGATATCAATCATTTAAGTTTCGAAAAACACATTATGGAGCATTATTTCCAAAAATATGAAATCTTGCTTGAATCAAGTTTCCAAGATTTCATAGCGAAGGAACTTCATATAGACTCATGCAAGCTGTTGCCATATGATGCACTTCTTTTGAGGAAATCCATTCCTCAACGCATTTTGACTGGTGAAGGTTCTCATCGTGTGATTTCTTTCACTCTCAAATTCCAATTCCGGCCAATGCCTTCATCTCAACTGCCTAGTCACTTTTGCAAGGTTATAGTGATTGAGAGACTGCCTTCTGGAGTCTTTGCTGACCCGTTTGAGCTACAACACCTTCTGCAACGAAGTGGTACTGCAATTATTTTTTTAGGAATGCACTTAATTCATGTTAGCAAAATTGAAAATTTGTGACATCAAACTTTTTCTTGGGTTTATTCTTTTAATCCATTTATTGCAGTCTTTATAGATGCAGCCGTTTTTGGAGATACAAATCTGGAATTGCCTTCTGTTCGATCCAATCAATCTATTGTTGAGATCCACATGAGTGTTGGGTCGAATATCTTTTCTGGAAACAAGAATGAGATAGAGATTAGCATAGATCTTCCATTACATGCACGATATCCAGTAAGTAAATAGGAGATGATGGCATGTAAGGGAGATTTAGCACATATTAAATGACAAGAAAATCAATAAAGACGTGGTAAGGAAATGTTCACAAATGCAATACTAATGGAGCTTCTTTTAATGGCAGCCCCTAGATGAAAGTGGCTATTCAATAGTGCAATTCGGTGCACCTGATGTATTCATGGACTGCAACATTGGAAGGAGCTCAGACAACCAAAGGTGCTTATTTATGCCAACCTACGGCCAAGATGAATCGGAAACCAGCCAAGTTATGTGGAGAATACCCGCTGGTAGGAGAGAACATGATAGAATTGTGTCTGCCGTTACATTTTTAACAGCTTTCATATGTACTCTTCTGATTGTCTTGGCATCCATATGCCATTCGGATACCACAATGTCCGAAATTTCAAAACAATCGTAGTTTAGCTACACACAATCTTTACACGATCTGTCTTAAAGTGTGGCTTTCTAGCCAAATACACTTTTTGTTACGCAAGTGCTCTTTAATTAGGCTGAGTGTCATTGTTTTGCTCAGTTTGGCATGGCCAAGTCAATGGAGTTCTGGGGCGTGTATTCCTTAAGAGCAAGTCTTAGATCTTATTTTCTTTTTGTAAAACTTGGAAATGAAATAAGCGTAAGTATGTGTTCCCCAGGTATTTATCAGCACAACTTAAACCCAAGGCTTTACGAACTCAAAAAGTTAATACAATCATTGCTTCGCATTAGAACCTGTAATGTCAAATAGGCGTGTCATAATTTCCTGAAAAATGAAAAATAGGAAAATAAGTCTTAACATTACTGATGATACTGAGGAGCTGCATAGTTGCATCGATGGTTGTCGACCAAAGAATTTGACATTTTATTCATCACATTTAAAATTTTGATGAAGACAATTACACAAAGAACGCTCCCTCAAAATGCCCAGCACACCTAAATACCCAAAAGAGAAAAAGACAACATCCCCCACCCACATGAAACAACTGAATAGTACCATACTATTCACTATACACCACCTCCGACCAGTAGTGAGACACTCTAGTCAGTCATTAGGTACCATAAAAGAACATGACCCACGAAATTAGCAAAAAGACAAACTATGTTGTTGCCAAGCAGCTCCTCAAATTTCTCAGTGAGGAAATCAAGACACCTTAAGATTAGGCTGCAAGAACTATGATCACGATGAGAAGTACAATTCCAAAGATAACCAGAAGCAAGCAAGTCTGCACAAAAACACAAAGAATAAGTCACAAAATTTTAAATCCAAAATACTCAAGAGACTTTAACTTATTGTAAATATAAAACATATTTCTCTTATCAACACTACTAGTCATTTTTACAAAGGCAGTACCACAACACTGAAGTCTGTAAACCTGCATAACTTAACTTGGAAAATAAGAAAGCTATGGACCTTGGGCTTCTGATGTTCCTCTGATAACATGAAACTTAAAAGATAGGTCTAAGCCTCGCTAAAAGAATTTAAAGAAGGAAATAAATGAAGAAATGAAAATACCCTACCAAAGATGAGTTTGATCTTTGGGTCTTTGCAATATTGAGTAATCTAATGAAAATGAGTTATTTAGAGTCATAATTCTACGATCAAGCAAAACAGTGGAATTTTGATATGAATAGCTACATTCCAATAACTTGGTATTGGATAAACAGTTGGAATTTCAACCGTATATGACAGAGGAAAACAAAAACAGAATAGATAAGTCACAATTCCAAAATGTTCCGAATGTAGTGGAAAACAGTTTCACCAAAAAAGAAAAGATGGAATTACCTATCATAGCTCCTTGCTCATGTACAAGGACAACAAGATCTTTAAATATCTCATTCACTTCACCAATCTGCTGCTGAATTTCTTGTATTCCCTGATCCCTTTCTTCAATATCTGTACAGGAAGAGCCAGACAATTAATGAAAACTTCTAATAATACAAAAAAAAAAGCTATAACAAGAATAAAAAGTGTATGGATGACACCCAAAACACTTGTTGCACATGATCTCAGGTTATGAAGAAGAACATCAAAGTATGACTGATTTTTTCCCATAAGAAGGACTGAACTTTAGAAATACACCCTGCTTGGAATCCAATGATAATGATGTCTATTGCCATACTTGACCAACGCATGATCCCATCACAGAGTTCCTCAAAAATTCTTTTTCCTATTCATTTGAACATTTACTACAGATAAAATTAATTTCCAACACACCCCTTCTTATCAGCAATGGTTCATCAAGTAGACAGATTCAGTCAAACAATCTTTTCATTATGAGATAACAAATCAGGAAAACCTCAGCTAAATCTAATCAAAAGAAGCCAGCAAACTGACAGAGTTCAACCAATTAGTTTAGTTAATGCAACCTATGTACTATGTACTAATTCATTTTCCCAGAGAAAAGCCGCATAAGCCCACTTTCCCAGCGAATAAAACAAGAAACAACTAATAAAATTAACACTGAAATTACATGGCTCGCTGAAGTGAAGGGAACATAAAGTAACCAACTGAAATTCTGGAAAAAAAAACATCAAGCTTCGTAAACAAATGGATCTAAACAACAGAACCTAATTTAACTTCCATCTGTAAGCGTTTACCATAATCTAGTAGTTTATAATCACACAAGGTTTTGTATTGTTCTTGAGGGTTGAAATCTTCCAGCATAAATAGTGAACAGTTTTGAAGTTCAATGTTAAAATTCTGAAGAATAATGTGCTGGTTGAATTTTCTGATGTTTCTTATCATTTTCATTCTTTATAAAGTAATTAATCACTTAAATCTGATAGAGATACTGATGGTCTTATTGCATATCACATGAATTACTTACATCAGCTTCAGTTGCTGTCCTTGGAACAAATCCCACAAAAAGTTTGGCAAAACTACCGGTGTCAAAATGATTTGAAGAAAATAAAACCATCAACATGCAGTGACCAAAACACAAGAGGATTAACTTTAGAACCAAAGCAAAATAGCATTAAAGAACAAATAATGCTTACACTATATTCATGAAACTACCGGTGTCAAAATAGTGGGAATTGAGGCATTCAATGAAAATTACTTTCTCCAGCAAACAAACACCTTTCTTGGAGCTCTCAACTTGTCTCTCAGAACCTGCAATTAGCTGTGTAAATGACTTGTAGTGAAACAAACCTTCAAGTAAAGCAACAGCTTCATGTTCAAACTCATATATACTGAAAAGATAGAAACATTGAAAAGTTACCCTTAGAAGAGATCGACATCAAGAAGCAGATAATCCTATAGTACGAGAGCAAGAGTTCTGACAGTAAGAGAGTGTGTGAGTACAATCAAAGGATGGTACAGAAACACGACATCAAATACTCTGCTGCCTTAATCCTAAAGATTGATAAGGAAACAAAACACATCTTGCCAAATTCACAACTGGGAAACACAGAAAGAGATGAAAAGATCCATAATTTTTATCACGAATCGAACTAACAGTCCGAATAGGAGAAAAGTGATTTAGGGTTTATTTACCTTCGAGAAGAAAAATATGTATCAAAAGAGAGATGGAGACAGGCGGAAACATACTTGGAATCGAATGTGGTCTTTTTAACTTAGAAAAGGAGAAACAAAGGATGAGGCGCACGACATGAGACGAGACGCACACATGGTACGAAGGACGACCAGACAGAGACAAAGACAGAGGACGGTACGAGACACTGATACGAGACGAGACGCACATACGGAGGACGATGGAGCAGATCTGGAGGAGGAAGAAAACGAAGGAAACAGCGCGCACGGGGGACTTGGGGCAAGGTTTTAAAAAAAGCATACATGGAGGATGACGAGGCAGATCTGGAGGAGGAAGAAAACGAAGGAAACAAAACGAAGAACGAAGTCACAGGGAGGACCTGGGGCAAGGTTTTAAAAAAAACTAAATGACGTGCTTAAAGCCAACGGCGACGTTTTGTTGAATGAAACGTCGTGGATTCTATTTAGCGACGTTTTACTGGTAAAACGTCATAAAAAATCTTATAAATCTGTGACGTTTGTAATAAACGTCGCGAAAAATTTGAACTTTTTGTAACGTTTTTTAAACGTCACGAAAAGTCTATACAATCTGCGACGTTTTTCAGAAAACGTCGCGGATTGTCTTATTTTCTTGTAGTGATTGGAATAATTACGGGAAAATATATCACATTCAAGCAACTGATTGATGAATTTAGTATAGATATTGTCCACACCACGGGAAGCTTATTGCGTATTTACAGACAATATATTCTTTGTGGGATTTCTGAACTTCTATATAAGAAGACAAGGAGATGCATCTAGCTTGCTGTACCTTAGTGAGCAGTAAGCTGGAGAGATTATGAGGTGTGCGTGGACTCTAAGGAGCCCCTTTCAATCCGATCTCGGTGGCTAAGTAGCGGCAAGACCTCGTGTCGTCCCTTGCACTTAGGTAATAACTAGCAGATTAACACTGCGCACATGCGCAGGAAAAATGCCCTGTTAATTGAACTGATTATATTATTTAGTAGAAAATGAAAATAGTAACTATTGTCGAACTAAAATGG